>QODF01000045.1:2119159-2171557 GCA_024372805.1 Oostethus manadensis | reverse complement strand
GAATGCCTTCTCCAAGTCCACAAAACACATGTAGACTGGTTGGGCAAACTCCCATGCACCCTCAAGGACCCTGCCGAGAGTATAGAGTTGGTCCACAGTTCCACGACCAGGACGAAAACCACACTGCTCCTCCTGAATCTGAGATTCGACTATCCGGCGGAGCCTCCTCTCCAGAACCCCTCAATAGACCTTACCGGGAAGGCTCAGGAGTGTGATCCTACGATAGTTAGAACACACCCTCCGGTCCCCCTTCTTGAAAAGCAGGACCACCAGCCCGGTCTGCCAGTCCAGGGGCACCGACCCCCACGTCCACGCAATGCTGCAGAGTCGTGTCAACCAAGACACGCCCACAGCATCCACGGCCTTAAGGAACTCCGGGCGGATCTCATCCACCCCCGGGGCCTTGCCACCAAGGAGCTTTATGACCACCTCGGTGACCTCAGCCCCAGAGATAGGCAAACCCGACTCAGAGTCCCCAGGCACTGCTTCCATGTGGAAGGCGTGTCGGTGGGATTGAGGAGGTCTTCAAAGTATTCCCTCCACCGGACCACAACATCTCGAGTCGAGTTCAGCAGCACACCGTCCCCACCGTACACTGTGTTGACTGTGCACTGCTTCCCCCGCCGGAGACGGCGGATGGTGGTCCAGAATCTCTTTGAAGGCACCCGGAAGTCGTTTTCCATGGCCTCTCGAACTCCTCCCATGTCCGGGTTTTTGCCTCAGCGACTGCCAGAGCTATAGACCACTTGGCCTTCCGGTACCTGTCAGCTGCCTCCAGAGTCCCATGGTCCAAGACATTCTGATAGGACTCTTTCTTCAGCTTGACGGTATCCCTCACCACTGGTGTCCATCAACGGTTTCTGGGATTACTGTCACGACAGGCACCGACCACCTTACGGCCACAGCTCCGATCAGCAGCATTGACAATGGAGGCACGAAACATCGCCCACTCGGGTTCAAAGTCCGCTGCCTCCCTCGGAACAAGGTCAAAGCTCTCCCGTAGGTGAGAGTTGAAATTCCTTCTGACAGGGGACTCTGCCAGACGTTCTCAGCAGACCCTCACAATGCGTTTGGGTCTGCCAGGTCTGACCGCCATCCTCCCCCACCATCGGAACCAACTCACCACCAGGTGGTGATCGTTTGACAGCTCCGCCCCTCTCCTCACCCGAGTGTCCAAAATATGTGGCCGCAAGTCAGACGACACAACCACAAAGTCAATCATCGAACTGCGGCCCAGGGTGTCCTGAGCCAAGTGCACATATGGACACCCTTATGCTTGAACATGGTGTTCGTTATAGACAATCCGTGACGAGCACAGAAGTCCAATAACAAGACACCGCTCGGGTTAAGATCGGGGGGGGCCGTTCCTCCCAATCACACCTCTCCAGGTCTCACTGTCACTGCCAACATGAGCGTTGAAGTCACCCAGCAGAACAAGGGAATCCCCCGAGGGAGCACCCTCTAGTACTTCCTCTAAGGACTTCATAAAGGGCGGGTATTCTGAACTGCCGTTTGGCGCATAAGCGCAAACAACAGTCAGGACCCGTCCCCCCACCCGAAGGCGTAGGGAAACTACCCTCTCGTTTACTGGGCTAAACTCCAACGTGCAGGCTTGGAGCCGGGGGGCAACAAGAATTGCCACCCCTGCCCCGTCGCCTTTCATTGCTGGCAACACCAAAGCGGAATGAAGTCCAGCCCCTATCGAGAGGACTGGTTCCAGAGCCCTTGCTGTGCGTTGAGGTGAGTCCGTCTATATCTAGCCAGAATTTCTCCACCTCACGCACCAGCTCAGGCTCCGTCCCCGGCAGAGAGGTGATATTCCACGTACCGACAACTAGCTTCTGTAGCCGAGGATCGGACCGCCAAGGCCTCTGCCTCCGGCCGCCACCCAGCTCTCTTTGCACCCGACCCCTTTGGCCCCTTCCACGAGTGGTGAGCTCTTGGGAGGGGGGACTCACGTTACCTTTTCGGGCTGTGCCCGACCGGGCCCCAAGGTGCAGGCCCGGCCACCAGACGCTCGCCATCGTGCCCCACCTCTAGAGGGGGGCCCCGGTGACCCGCGTCCGTGCGAGGGAAAACGAAGTCCAATGTTATTGTGCATCATTGGGGTATATTGAGCCACTCTTTGTCTGATCCCTCCCCTAGGACCTGTTTGTCTTGGGTGACCCTACCAAGGGCACGACAGCCCCCCACAACTTAGCTCCTAGGATCAATGGGACACGCAAACTCCTCCACCACGATAAGGTGGTGACTCGGGGAGGAGAGCGCATGCTCATGTTTGGAAAAATAACATCATTCAACTTTATGCTTCTCAAATGTTTTCCTGATAGTATTTTCCACATAAAACTTGTTCTCATTTTTTGCATCTTCTTCTGTTAATATTTAACTTTTGTATCCTTGCTCTTGATGTTTTTGGTTAAATTATATTTTTAGAATGTGCCGATAAAAAAACTCCCCTGGATTAGAGCATAAATCAGTAGTTAACTACGACAATATTTCACTTTCTGACACTTTTTCACATTCGATGAGACATTTTTATTACCTGTAGGCTACAAAAATATAATGTACATGTTGTTATTAATATTATTACAAATAAAATAAGTACAAAAACAATACACTTTTTTGTGAAGCCTTGTTTCACTTTGTGAGTAGTGAATCTTTTTTTTGCATCTCCTAAAAGAATTGATAAGGACGGACCTGTTAATAAATTCACGCGTGGTGAAAGAAGCTACCTTTACCTTTCCACTTTTTCATGCACTCCCAGTTATTGTTCAAGTTGTGAAATAATAGGCTCTCTCCAATGATCTGCTTTCAGTGTGCAGTTCAGGTAACTAAGCGTCGCGCATGTGACCTTGACTCCGCCCATCGTTTCCATGTCCCCCATGTGTGCATAGTTCAGCCCATGAATGCCTCGCTGATATTCTTTGCAGACGTTGGTAAATATCTTATCTGCATACTGCACAGTCCAGCTGTCTGTGGTGCTTGTCGTCCATCACGTGGGGCTGGTGGCTTTGCTTCTTATTTAGTTTGGCGCTTGACTTTGTGTTTGATGTTGATGTCACGCACTCTCCTCCTCCAACGGGAGTCCCGGATGAGGTTAGTGAAGTCTGTTTTGTCTGGCAGGGACGACGCTGAAGCGACTGTGTCTTGGCAAAGAGCGGGGCAACAGTACGTACTTGATGTGCAGCAAGTGTGGATCCGTGCAGTTATGCCTCACCTGTGCTTGTTTGCCACTCATGCCAGGGTTCGGCACCGGTTCAGGGGCGGGTAATCCATCGCAGCAGCCGCCCGCCGGTGCCACGCCCCCTCCTCCTCAGCCGGTGTCGGGACTGGCGCAGGCTCAAGCCAACAACAGCAACAACAAGACAGGAAGCTACGCCGCTGATATCAACCTGCCTGAAGATCTGCAAAGACTGATGGACCACTGGGCCCAGGAGGTTCTAATCGTTACTCACAGGCCGCGCACCAACTCCCAGCGCATGGGCGGGCAGGGGCTTCTGCAGCAGATGCTCCCCCCAACTCTTCAACAAGTTGCAAGTACCTCAGAGGTGAGCAAAAAGACACCATTGCTCAATACGAAAATGGCAACATTCACCTTTTAGGGCTTACATACGAGATTTGGACATTTTAAAAAGTACAGTCATGCTTGTTTTTGGCGGGTAATTGGTTGCACACCCGACTATGACAAGTGAATTTCCACCAAGTAGGATTCCTTGTTCATAAATGGAATATTGGGGTAGTTAGGGCATAGAAAACCTGCTTGTGACCTTCTAAACACTCTTTTTAACATGACTGTTGTTCTAGTGATCAGGTCTGGTGCTTGTGTGTTTCACTGACACCTAGTGACCAGTGCACAATACTACACATCATCGCAATGTCTTGGAATGCCAGTATATACATATATATTCTGTATGTAGTGTATATAGAATAGCATATATTAGCATTGCATCTTTTTCTAAGCATTTATTATTTGTGTATTTCGGAAAAGCAGTGGAATGTGAAGCACCGTTGGCGAGAGATTCATCTGTTGTACTTCCCTCTCCGATTAGTGGCTGTTTTTCCCGCACATCCTTTTCACTTGTAAAAGGCGGTAATCATGTGTTGGTATGTGATGATAAAGAGAAGACATGTGTGCACCAAAAGCCCTCCATATTTGTGGGGAAACGATATTGCTATGAAAATCCATATCAAGCATCCCTAATCTTCTGCACTATCTGACCTTCAAGGTGTCCTCGTGGATGACCCCATGTGTGGAAAGCAGCCATCTCGCCCCGTCATGGCCTCAACACAGAGCGGCCACGGGACCCGGCACGGGACCCGGTACCGTCTGCCAGCTCCTCTCGCCTGCTCCTCTTTGTCTCGGCCAATCTCCTCGGGCGCCCCTCGCCCTTCCTTCTGGAGTCTCTGCCTTTCCTGGTACGCCTTCAGCCCCGGATCCTCTCGCTCCCGTCCCAAGTGCAGCACATCAAGAGGCAGACCCCAAAGCAAGAACTCTCTAATCTGCAGTAGCAGCTTGTCTTCCCAAAAAAGCATTGCAGTCCATGTGCAAGTATTGTATATAGTGTATTTAAGCTGTCATTTGCATACCTCATGCTTGTGTGCACTTTTCAAAATGCTGACTTAAGCAAAAAGTGCACTTTTTTGGAATTTCACCTACAATCCTTATGTGGGACATGAACACACACTTTTTTCTCTTTTCCGTCCCTTCTAAAGATATGAAAACAGGTTAAAAGAGGCAGCTGGGAAGGCACGTAATGGGACGCACCTACTCCGCCTACAAATCCTTGTGAAAAAGCTCCATTTACATCATGTGACCTGCATATTAACCAAGCTACAGCCACATTCTTATTCTTATTAACATTGTTACGCCCAAGAACCACGTCACTAGCGTAGTGACACCGCAGCGGCTAGCTGCTAGCCGGCTAGCGACTAGCTTCAGCACAGTCTCTCTCACAAGGCCTCAGGCCGCTAGCGAAAGGTAAGGCAACATGTTGGAGCTGCTGTGTTTTTTTGTTTTGCTGTGTTTTCCTTTCTATGTTGCTATGTGACATCCATGTACCAGGAAGGAAGGAAGGAAAAAGTATTTCATTCATTCATTTTCTATACCGTTTATCCTCATTAGGGTCACGGTTATGCCAGAGCCTATCCCAGCTGACTTTGGGCAGGAGGCGGGGTACACCCTGGACTGGTTGCCAGTCAATCGCAGGGCACATATAGACAAACAAAGACATACAACCAGTCACACTCACATTCATACTCTAATGGACAATTCAGAGTCGCCAATTAACCTAACATGCATGTTTTTGGAATGTGGGAGGAAACCGGAGTAAATAAAATCGGAGAACATGCAAACGCTACACAGAGATGCCCAACGGAGATTGGAACCCAATACCTCCTGACTTTGAGACCAACATGCTACCCACTCGTCCACCGTGCCGCCCAAAGTATTCCATGTTAGCATGAATTTTACTACATGCCCACAGCATGGATAGAACACCTTCTTGGAGCTTTTCTTTCCAGGGGAATAGGTGTGTCCTGTTATTTAGCTGCCTCTTTTCACCTGGTTTGATATCTTTAGAAGGCACAGAAAGTCGAAAGGAGTGTGTTCACGTCTCACAAAGGGATTGTGCACGATGAACAAAATTCCAAAGTGCACTTTTCCTTGAAGAAAGTAGAGTGCTGATGGTTTGTGTATACAGGAAGTGGCGTGTGCGTGTTTGTATCCAGTCCGCAGCAGTCGACCCGTAAGCTGCTGCTGTAACTTCGTGTCTCGGTCGGCATCATGGCGACACTGTGAAGACTTGTGGTCCCAAGGACACGATCTCCCTCTCTGTCCAAGGTCCTTATCTTTCTTTACTTTTTCCCATGGATGAAAAGCTTCCAGGCCAGGAATATTCTTAAGGGACTGGATGAATTTTATCTTTAGGTGCCTTCTATTGCAGTTTCTGAAGATGAGTATTTAGGCCATTAGAATAGTCCACATTACCCTTTTGCAGGCCATGGAGGACTCGGGGTGTCCCAAGATCTGGCCAGATTTCTCCTTCAGAAAAAAGTGTCTGGTGGGCACTATCAAAAATGAATAAATCAATCACACAAGAAATGAAAAGGAAGTGGATAATCAATATCTCGCCATGTGCATGCGTGTCTGTTTTCCTCATCTCTCACCTCCAAACAGGCTGGAAGAGGGTTCACTCTGTGCACAGCTTTGAGCACCTCGGCATGTTTGTTTAATAGAACAATGGCATGAACAGAGTGGGCGTTTTTGTCAGTCCAACAGTCTCTTGGTCTCAGTGGGTGGAGACGGGGCTGCTAACATACACACAGAGTGCAGAAATTCTTTTAGGAGATGGACAGATTTTGGACAGGTCGGGAAGAAAATCTTTTCTTTTAAAAACTTTCTGTAAAAATCGCCGTTTTGTTTGTTTGTTTGAAACTACATAGTGACATTTTTTTGGATGTATGCATGGTTATCTTACCGTGGGGGTTGCACACTCAAGGAGCCGCCCGCAGGAACGTGGA
This sequence comes from Oostethus manadensis, assembly GCA_024372805.1. Lineage (NCBI taxonomy): Eukaryota > Metazoa > Chordata > Actinopteri > Syngnathiformes > Syngnathidae > Oostethus > Oostethus manadensis. The sequence continues at coordinate 2,165,038 of QODF01000045.1, read as the reverse complement.
TGTCATGCATTTTTGGACAAATGTCCAAAAGTTACATTTCAAACTTCAAAATATAAAACAAACCAAAGACGAATAATTACACTACATTCACAAATAACCTCTTTTACTTTTGTCCTTTTGTACCACAAACGTACCACAAACATGAGCAACACTAGCATGGCTATGTGAGCTAAAGTGCTAACATTACTCACACTCCCAACGGCAGCCGCATGCAAGCTTAGCCTATTTGCTGAAGAAAAACAACACAATTCAAGCTAGAGATCCTAGAGATTTGTGTGGGAAAGTAATTACCTGCTCAGTCGTGGTGAAATCTCATCACAAACACGGCTCCTCCTGAACTAAACAGTTTGAAACTGCAAAATTTGGCAAAAACTTGGACAAATCCCTCTTATGGAGCATGAATAGAAGCTAGCGGGGTTAGCTTCGTTTAGCTTAGCTCAACTCCTCAGGCTGCGTTTATACCACGTTGTGTTTTAAAGCCGCCTTTTTGTTCTGAGTGAAATAAGGACGGGAGGCACCCAGCTTGTCTTAAATGTCACTTCCTGCCTTCAAAATAAGAGTGCCGTTCACCGCATAAGGTTGCATTGTGTAAACAAAATAAGGGTGTCATAAAAATATCTTAATGCAATTGGAATTGCACCTGCGACTTACCTTGAAGGAAATGTTTTTCCCATCATCCCACTATCCTTATGTGAGCTTCTCGTTCCTGCGCCTAAAGATTAACAACAAAGCAAAAGAAGCAGCTAATTCGTGCATAAAACGGGAGAGGCCAGCATGAGATCCAATCTTCATTGGGCATCTCTGTGTGGAGTTTGCATGTTATCCCCGTGCGTGTGTGGGTTTCCTCCCACATTCCAAACTTGCATGTTAGCTTCATTGGCCGCTCTAAATTGTCTGTAGGTGTGAATGTGATGAATGATTGTCTGCCCTGCGATTGGCTGGCGACCAGTCCAGGGTGTGTACCCCACGGGATAGACTCTAGCATCCCCCACCACGCTAATGAGGATAAGCGGCATAGAGAAAGAAGGGATGGATGTTGCTATGTGACAGGCAGGAAGACAAACGTCCTCCAAGTCACCACATGCTCACAGCCAACCACTTTCTAGGCCGAATAGGCGTGTCCCGTTATTTAGCTGCCTCTTTGCAGCCGTTTTGATATCTTTAGAAGATAAAGAGATCCGTTTCTCAATGAGGAATCAATAAAATGATGTATGTAATCTATCAGCCCAAAGCCAGGGAGTGCTGCTGATGATGTAATATTTTCATGCAATAGCAGAATTCTACAGAGAGTGTAGCACAGCGATGGTAAGCGCAGCGTAGCGCCAGGTAGCAAAGTCCCCGCAAGGTAACGGGAACACGCTTGGCCTTCTGGTGGCCTTTCGTGCCTGCACTGATTGCACACAAAGAACAAACAACACGTGGCCGTGCACAGCCCACGTGCACTTGCATTCGCAAGCAAACGCGACGATGGTTAGTTTATTTCCACCAATGCACCATTCGACCTGCCCCGACCAAAAAGGAGGCGAAAGAAGCAGAGCTAATTTACCCCGACCTCTTCTCCGTGTCCCTGCAATTACTTTGATCACTTCCTGTGTTTCCTGTACCGGCAGGGGGAGGAAGATCAATAATGAGTAACGGGAAATGGAGACAGTTTATTCCATAATAAACAAACTAGATTTGAAAAACATCATCAAATGAATCCCGCTTTTGTAACCGATTGAAATGAGTATTTTCCGAACACAAGGTTGATGAACAGGACAGGATTGCCCACACGGTTTTTCATGAACAACGGCTGTGGGGTGGGAGACTACGCTCTACTATGTTGTGGTCACTGAACAAGGCACTCAACCCTGAGACGTTAGCTTACATGGCATTACCTTGACACTGCCATAGAGGGGGACACGGGGGAAAGATGGAAAAGCAAGGCGAGAATTAGGGAAAAGATGGGAAAATGAGGGAAAACATGGAAAAAGCAGGGGAAAGATGGAAAATGGAATGTTTGTTTACACGTGAGCTCAGTGGAAGTTTACTAGAAAAGCATGATTTACATCAATATTGTTAGCCTGAGCTTTATTATTACCATTGGCTTTTCTCAATGTACTATAAATACAATACATCTACTGTACATGTACAAGTACACATACACAGTATGTGTACATGTACATGTGTATATACACAGTGTGTATACTGTACATGTATATATACACTGGATGTATACATGTACATGTGTATATACAGTACACAGTATGTATACATGTACATGTGTAAATAGGTGATATAAAGTATGTATAGAGTACAGTACACAGTATGTATACATGTACATGTGTATATAGGTGTATAAAGTATGTATACATGTACATGTGTATATAGGTGTATAAAGTATGTGTAGAGTACAGTACACAGTATGTATACATGTACATGTGTAAATAGGTGATATAAAGTATGTGTAGAGTACAGTACACAGTATGTATACATGTATATGTGTATATAGGTGTATAAGGTACGTATACATGTACATGTATATATAGGTGTATAAAGTATGTATACATGTACATGTGTAAATAGGTGTATAAAGTATGTATACATGTACATGTGTATATAGGTGTATAAAGTATGAATACATGTACATGTGTAAATAGGTGTATAAAGTACGTATACATGTACATGTGTATATAGATGTATAAAGTATGTGTACATGTACATGTGTATATAGGTGTATAAAGTATGTGTACATGTACATGTGTATATAGGTGATATAAAGTACGTGTACATGTACATGTGTATATAGGTGTATAAAATATGTGTAGAGTACAGTACACAGTATGTGTACATGTACATGTGTATATAGGTGTATAAAGTATGTGTAGAGTACAGTACACAGTATGTATACATGTACATGTGTATATAGGTGTATAAAGTATGTGTACATGTACATGTGTATATAGGTGTATAAAGTATGTGTACATGTACATGTGTATATAGGTGTATAAAGTATGTATACATGTACATGTGTATATAGATGTATAAAGTATGTATACATGTACATGTGTAAATAGGTGTATAAAGTATGTGTAGAGTACAGTACACAGTATGTATACAGTACACAGTACAGAATGTGTGCCTTGCTCAAAGAGAGAAAGGGGAGTTTGCCCTTTCGCCGCACGTTGTGTACACACCTGTGGGCTTAAAAGGCAACCTTTCTCGCGGCCCGGCCACACACCGACGGGGGTCACCATGGAGACGAGCCCGCTGCGAGTCGCCATCTTGGGCCTGCTTCTGGCTTTTGGTAGCGCCCAAAGCAGCAAGGTAGGCGCCACAATCTATATCCATATCCATATCTATATCAAAGCATGTAAATAGGCGCCACAATCTATATCCATATCTATATCAAACATCCAAAGACATCACTTGTGTCCGAACGAGCGTCTACCTACATGGAAGCTAATGCTAAAGCTAACGCTAAAAGGCAGCCAGGCATAGGTCACGGCATGCTAAGCTAGCTGGCAGCCACAGCTAAGCTTTTTCAAGTCCACATCCTTTCTTTTGTAGTGTGTAGCCAAGGACGGACTTTTTTTAATAACAAATATATAATATTATTTATTTAGAAACAAAGACTTGCCCCCGTCACCCTTAGCAAATATGTCACACATATTGCTTTTAAAATGCCCATGTCCTAATACACAACAAGAAAACTAAAAAACAGTTTGCTAATAATAATAATATGCTAGTAATATATCAAGTGTTTGTTTCTTCTTTGTTTGCACGTGAAATGTTTCTGATCATCAAACATTTTTTATATAGTCAACGACAACACAAATGAACACAAAATGCCGTTTTTAAATAAAACTTTTTGTTATTAAGGCAGAAAAAAAACATACAACATAACGTAACTGAGATGAATTGAGATCTATCAGGAAAAGGTTAAAAAGCCATTTCTAAGGCTCTGGGGCTCCAGCAAACCACAGTGAGAGACATTATCCACAAATGGCCAAAATATGGAACAGTGGTGACCCTCCCCAGGAGTAGCCGGCCAACCACAATTACCTCAAGATCGCAGCCAAGAGGTTACAAAAGAGCCCACAACATCATCCAAAGAAGTGCTGGCCTTACTTGCCCCAGTAAAGGTCAGTGTTCATGACTCCACCATAAGAAAGACCCGGGACAAAAATGGCAGAGTTCCCTGACCAAAACAACTGCTGAACAAAAAGAACATCTTGAACCAAAAAAACATCTTGATGATCCCCAAGACCTTCGGGAAAATACTCTGTGGTCTGACGAGACAAAAGTTGAACTTTTTGGAAGTACATCTGGCGTAAAAGTAACACACATTTTAGAAAAAGAACATCATAGCAACAGTCAAATATGGGGGTGGTAGTGTGATGGTCTGGGGCAGTTCTGCTGCTTCAGGACCTGGAAGACTTGCTGTGATAAAAGGAAGCATGCATTGTGCTGTCCTGTAGAAGAATGTCCCACCATCTGTTGGTGACCTCAAGCTGACAGCCACTTGGGTTGTGCAGAAGGTCAATGATCCAAAACACACCCGCAAGTCCACCTTTGAAAGGGCCAAGACTTTGGAGTCCATTGAGACGCTGTGGCGTGACCTTCAACATGCTGGAAAAGCCTCCAGTGTGTCTGAATGACAACAATTCTGCTAAATTCCTCCCCGCATTGCAAGTTGTGGCAAACGCTTGGTAGCAGTTGTTGCTGCAGGACCGTGTAGCTTCTCCCAATACAAATGTGCCTCTTCGTGTATTAATATTTGCATGTGAAGCATTCAAGTGTGCCAAACATGCACAAAGGAAGACATCAGGACCACAGTGTTCTTTGGGTTTGTAACATGAGAAATAACTACACCCAATCACAAGGAGCGTCTGATGGCCACGAGTGTGACGCCCCCGCCTTTGACCAATCAGATTCGGGGTCCATCGCTTTGTTTTCCCTGTGATTTGCTCTTTGCTCAGGCCGGGTGGCAGACGGCCATTTTCAACAGAGAGCTTTTGCTTGTTTGCTCAGGATGATTGGGAGATCTACAGCTTCCACATCAACTCCACCGTGAGCAGCCGCTACGCCACCACCGTCATCACCAGCCGCGTGGTAAACAGGAAAGACGAGTCGAGAGAGGTGGAGTTCCACGTGCGAATTCCCAGGAATGCCTTCATCAGCAAGTTTAGGATGTGGGTACAGCTGGCATTATTGCAAACTATGTTTTCTCCACAGAGCATCATCTCTCATCCTGAAAGTAGCCTAAAACGGGGAAGACACCCAAAACAATGTGTTCCTGTTCCTCGCCACAATAAACGTCCCAAGAGAAATGTTACTTTTTGCCCACATGAATCTTCACGTTAACATCTCACTTTGCACTGCTAGCTTTCAATTGACATTTTTTATATCCGTCCACCAGATGGCGCCATTTCCCCCTTTGAAGCACACAGCTGCCTTTTCTATTGTGTTGTCCTGTTCTTCCTTGCAGCTGAAATGATTGCTACTTATGTTTGGATAATGGCGGGTAGGCAAGTGTGTGTGTGTGTTACTATTTACTTTATAGCTCGTGGCCAAACCTGCCTGTCAAAGTCTGATCCCGTCAGATGTCAGAAGCCAAGCAAGGCAGGCCCTGGTCAGCACTTGGATGGGAGACCTCAGAGGAACACCAGGTGCCATAGTGGGAGGAAATAAACTCTCCTTGTGTCCTTAAGCAAGGCACTTTACCCACATTGCCTAGTATGAAAGGGTGGTCGGAGGGGCCGATGGCACACGCTGGCAGCCTCGCTTCCATCGGGCTGCCCCAGGGTAGCTGTGGCTGCATAAGTGGCTTAGCATTACCAAGTGTGGAGTTTGAGAGGCTTTACCAAGCTTGTAAAGCGCATAACAAGTGTACGTTGTTATTAGTATTGCTTTTTTGAAACGTATTTCAAACATTGGCGTTACAGTATGTAAAGATACTGTCCTAAAATTGCAAAAAATGTCACTCCTATTTGATGTAGGTGTTATATACGTATGTGTATAGTATGTTTAATATTTTTTACAGTAAAATTACATGAGGCCGCACGGTGGTCGAGTGGGTAACACATTGGCCTCACAGTCAGGAGGTTCAGGGTTCCAATCTCTGTTGGGCACCTCTGTGTGGAGTTTGCATGTTCTCCCCATCCGTGTGTGGGTTTTCTCCGGGTACTCCAGTTTCCTCCCACATTCCACGTGCATGTTAGCTTAATTGGCAATTTTAAATTGTCCATCGGTGTGAATGTGAGTGTGAATGTTTGTTTGTCTGTACAGTATGTGCCCTGTGATTGGCTGGCCAGGGTGTGCCCCGCCTCCCACCCAAAGTCAGCTGGGATAGGCTCCAGCATACCCGCAACCCTAATGAGGATAAGCGGTATAGAAAATGAATGAATGAAATAATAAGTTTTTATGCAGTTTTTGGGAAGTGGACATTTTTGGGGTTTTTTTGTTTTAAATTAGACACTGTAGAAAAGAAATAACATTGCATAAAAATGAACACTTCTTGACTCATCTCAGGGGCAAAAGGAATAATAATAATGATGGTATCCTCCTTGAACATGATTTTATGGATCTATTATAGAGCTTTAAAAGGGTAAAAATAGGAATATTTAATATTCTCACAGACCCACGGACCTTTAATGAAGATCATTGAAGATACAGCATAAACAAATAAAGTATTCCGTGAGTAATTCCAGAATGACCTTCCTCTTTGACAGGTTTGTGGACAACCAGGTGTACGATGGCGTGGTGAAGGCTAAAGAAGCGGCTCAGCAACAGTACACTCAGGCCGTGTCTCGTGGCGAGAGTGCTGGCATAGTTAGGTACAATGTTTTTGTTTGTGATTTCCCTGTAAAGGAATGTGCAGTACTACATACAGTATATGTTTTTATTACAACAATATTTCTTAGCTTTTGTAATGCTCGTTTGTCACACAACACCAGGGTGAAAATAAGTTCTGTAAGTATCTGCCTTAACTTATTTATTTATTGAAAGGTGTATGACAGTGGAAATACTTCTGAGTGCAAAAAGCAAAACAGGTATGTAAGGTAGGTGTCTTGCTGTACTGCATTCCTGTCCCAGCTCAGTGGGGAGGACTCTCGAGGAGTTCAAGACCTCCATGACGGTGGCCGCGCTAAAAAAGGTGACCTTTGAACTCACGTACGAGGAGCTGCTCAAACGCAGGCTCGGCAAGTATGAGCTGCTTATCCACGCTCGGCCCATGCAGCCCGTCAAAGACTTCAAGGTGTGACTGCCTGTGATGATTCACTGAGTCGGTGCCTTATGCTGATGTTGTTTATCCCAAATTCCAGGTGGACATATACATTCACGAGAAAGCTGGTATCAGTTTCATGGATGTTAAGGGAGGTCTTAGCACCAGCGCTCTGGCCAGCGCTATCACCAAAAGACACATGGATAAACAGGTGAAACGAGTAAAACCTCCATTCATCCATTTCCAACAGCGCTTGTCCACATGAAGCTCATGGCTGAGAAGTTCTAAACCCGGAGTTCCACATGATTCAATCTCCAGCCCCCCATTGTTTCCCTCGTTAGTCAATCCCAGTACTACAAAGGGCAAAGGGGTACTAATGTCCAGATGCTCCAAATACAGTAATCCTGCAAAACAAAAACACCGTAAAACACCCACTTCATGTCCTATCTAATAATATAACTCATTAATAATTATTAGGGCTGTCAATCCATTCAAATATTTAGATGCGATTAATCACATGTTGTCCATAGTTAATTGCAATTAATCACAGATAGAAGTTATTATCTATAATAAGTGTACCTGAAAGATAATTTTACATTTTTAATACACCAATCAAGATGAGGCTGATGAATATGTTTGCTTTGTGCACATTTTCTTTATTAAACATTCTGTTTTTTAAACAGCTGAACACAAAATGGAGCTCAATATTTACCAACAATCAATGTCCAGCAAGTGGACTTTGGTAAGGTAAAGTGTCCATCGCTCAAATATCATTCTCTTCAAGCAAATCTTCTTCAAAGAAGCATTCCGACTAACATTACAAAGGTTTGAAAAAAAGCACCCAACAAGTGAAGTGAAAACAAGGAGTTTACAGGCTGCTTACATAGTAAATAGTGACAACTTATGAAAAAACAAAGTGCTGAAGAAGAGTCAGTAGTTTACAGGAGTAGAACCATTTACTCAAGTACAGTATGAATCACACAATAAATGAAAATATATTTCCTTGTCGGTCACCTCCAAGCAGGCAGGAAGAGAATTCCTTCTGTGCATTTGTTTTAGAACAACACAATGAACAGAGTGAGCCCTTCTGTCTGAGATGCAAATGTGTGCCTTGATCGCATGTCCAAAAATAAATAATGGCATAAAGGGAATTAGCGTGAAGTCGTTATTAAGGCTTTAACTTTGACGGCCTTAATAATTACACGATTTTTTTTACATTATGTCGAGGCCCAATAAAAACATCTGCATGACGTACACTTTAGACACACGCCGGTCTATGCCGATAACTCTCAAGGACGAGCTGATGTTTGAAATTGTGCAGGCTTGGGTCTACTTCTACCCGACAGCGGACCAACAGAAGTCATGTGACAGCTGTGGAGAAGATGGCATGAATGGAGAGCTGGTCGTTGTCTACGACGTCAACAGACACAGGTCACTGGGGGACATCAAGGTAAAGAGACGCTTTACGGGGTGTACGCTAACCCGAGTTCCTCTGTAGTGCACACACTTCAAATGATTGTTTTTTTCAGAGCTCCAGTGGATATTTTGTGCATCACTTTGCCCCCTCAAGTCTTTCCCGCATACCGAAGAATGTTGTCTTTGTTATTGATCAGAGTGGATCCATGCACGGCCGCAAAATGGAACAGGTACCTTAATTGTTGCCTTTTTCCACATGGTGACAGTAATAATCATACTTTATTTCTTTTGGACTTGATTAAAGAGGCCCTATCGTACACGTGCCACATTTCCGTCATTTGGGAGTACCGTCGTCCCTCCTTTACAAGCCGAACCCATATTTAGAAAATCAAAGGTTTTCTGTACTGTAGCTACAAAATATTCCATTTATTATTAACCGCGACCAGTCCGGGGTGTACCCCGCCTCTCGCCCAAAGTCTGCTGGGATAGGCTCCAGCATCCCCGTGACCCTAATGAGGATAAGCGGTATAAAAAATGAATGAATGAATGAACACTGAACCCTGTATTGCGGAAATTCATTTATCACTGTAAACAAGGGACAACTGTAGTGCCCCACTGGGGGGACTACAGTTGTCCCCCCAACATCACATCAATATACTTGTTTGGTTCAACATGTCGGAAAAGGAGTAGGAAGAAACAGATTTTTCTTGTCCATTTCTTGGCTGGGACTTGTAGTTAGTCCACTTCCTGTGTCTAAAAGGAAAAGGTAACAGTATGTCAGTAATAACAGTGTAATAAAAGTGTTTGTTCCCAGACCCGGATCGCGTTAATCCACATCTTGAGTGACCTGGCGGAGGAGGACTACTTTGGTCTCATCACTTTTGACAGCAACATTTTTTACTGGAAACGAGAACTTGTTCAGGCCAAGGCAGACAACGTGGAAAGCGCCAAAGCATTTGCACAGAACATTCAAGAAAGAGGAGGTTGGTTGTTTTCTTGCCCAATACTGGACCATTTGGACCCGAGTAAGCTTTCGCTTTTTCTCCTGCTCTTTCAGCTACAAATATCAACACAGCCTTGCTCGAGGGGTCCCGTATGCTGAATGAGCATCCCAGGGAAGGATCAGCTTCCATCCTCATACTCCTAAGTGATGGAGACCCAAACTCCGGTACACCCACTTTCATCAAAGTCCGGCTTTTATTATTAAGGCCTCAGCTTGCCCTTATTCTATATGAAAGCCCTTTCCACCAATCAGAGAATCACATATCACTTTGGTAAGTCATAATTAACAGATTAAAGTTTTGAAAGATCTGTAAAAGCATATAGTTATTAAATAAAAAGTGCTAATTGGGAGAAAAAAATGCAAAATTGCAAGATAAAAAGTGGAAATTATGAACTATATACTGTGCATGTGCCGCCTTCATCACATGGCACTCAGCACACGCTCAGTTTGCGTCTCATTTCCACTTTTTATCTCATAATTATGGAACTCCCCGATGGCAAAGCTCCAAGGGTGGACGAGTTTCACTCCGAGTTCCTCAAGGCCCTGAATGTTGAGGAACTCTCGTCTGAGACGTGTCTTCAACATTGCATGGAAATCGGAGACAGTACCTCTGGTCCCCCATTTTTAAAAAAGCTGACCAGAGGGTGTGTTCCAACTATAGGGTGATCCGCTCCGAAGCTTCCCTGGGAAAGTTCTAGGGGGGTGCTCCGAGAGTATGGGACTGGTGGCGCTACTACGTGCCATTGGTTGTTTGTACAACCAGAGTAGGAGACCGGTTGGCATTGCCAGCAATAAGTCCAGCCTTTTTCTGGTGAACGTTGACCTCCGCCAAGGCTGCCCTTTGTCACCCTTTCTGTTCATAACCTTCATGGACAGAATTTCTAGGCCCAGCCAAGACGTCGAGGGAGTCCATTTTGGTGGCCTTAGGATCTCGTCTCTGCTATTTGCAGGCAATGTGGTCCTGTTGGCGGTCATGCGTTATAGGTCATGACCGAAAGAATGAGATGGCGGATACAAGCGGCGGAAATGAGTTTCCTCCGTAGGGTGGCTGGACTCACCCTAAGAGATAGGGTGAGGAGCTCGGCCATCCGGGAGGAGCTCAGAGTAGAGCCGCTGCTCCTTCACATCGCGAGGAGCCAGTTGAGGTGGCTCGGGCATCTAATCTGGACGCCTCCCTGGTGAGGTGTGACATGCGGATACGCTGGAGGGATTATGTCTCACAGCTGGCCTGGGAACCCTTTGGTGTCCTTTTGGTGGAACTGGAAGAGGCAGTCAAAAAACGGAAAGTCTGGACTTCCCTACTGAGACTGACCCGGGCCCAGATAAGCAAATAAAAAATTCATTGGATTGGAATGGAAAATCTCTTAATTCTGACTTTTTATCTCATCCTTTGCACTTTCTCATTTTATCATTTTGACTTTTTATCCATAATTTGGATTTTTTATCTCATCATCTCCCCCTTTTTTCTCACAATTAAATTTTTATCTCATATTTTAATTTTTATTTTATTTTTATCTCAATTTGAATGTCATAATTTCTGCTTTTCATCTTAGAATTTTGACATTCTTTTCAAAACTTTGTTTTTTATCTTATAATTTCAAATTTGTATCTCATATTTTTAACTTAATTTCATAATTATGATGTTTTATCTCATAATTTGGATTTTGGAAATGCAACATAAGGAAGGCTTCCCTTTGGAATATTTTTGTTCATTTCATACTTATGTACAGTTTGTGACCTTGGATGTTTAACCAGTCCATAATTTCCCATGGGAAATGTTTGAAATTGGAACAGGGAGTCCAGCAGGGTGACAGAACGGACTGTGTGATGAGGTTTCTGGGAGTTTTCGCGAGCGTCATTGTCATTTCACATTGTGAAGAGGAAGTACTTTTTGACTGTGTTGCTGCAGGTGTGACCAATCTGGAAGAAATTCAATCCAACGTGAGGGCAGCCATTCAAGACAAATTCCCGCTCTACTGTCTTGGTTTCGGTTTTGACGTCAACTTTGGGTTCCTGGAGAGCATGTCCTTGCAGAACAATGGCGTTGCACGCCGCATTTATGAGGACTCTGATGCAGATTTGCAGTTGAAGGTAATTTGTTTTGGTTTGACCTCTCACATTTCACATGTCAAGGTCAAGGTCAGCGGTTGCCAAACTGTTGGGAACGTTTGAGCTTTGCAAGTACCACTCTTGTTGCTTCCCATCACAGGTGAGCTTGAAACATGTGCTGTAACAGGTACAGTAATTGGCTGGAACATGACTATGTCAGAAAAAGAAAATGATGATGAATCTATTTCTAATATAATCACATTTAATGAGTCTATTTCCACTATTATGTGTTTATTGAATAATTTCAATGAAATGGAAAAAACCCGTGTTACTTTGTACCACTAGATGGAGTCCCCACAACCCCTCTCAGTTTGAGAACCAATGCTTTACGTCAATACCTCTAAACTCTAAACTATTTTATTTATTTATATATATTGTTAAATCATTGGTGTTCCTGAGTACCACTACACGGAGCCCACGTACCACTAGTGGTATTGGTACCACATTTTGAGAACCACTGCTTTGACTTCTAAACTCCTACTATTGCCAATTTTATTTTATGTATTTATATTTTTCTAACGTGATTTAATTTGTACTTATTTAGTACTACTAGATGAGTGTATGGCTACCATTATCTGTGGTTAAGAATGAGCGCTCTATATCAGTACAGTCAAACAGTCAGACACCCTAAGATTCAGTATTGGCCAAAAAAGTTGCATAACTGAAGGGTATTGTTCTCCAAAATGGAGTACTTGAGGAAAGTGCATTGCTGACTTACTGTCCTTGCATTCTGTACCTCCAAGCTCAACTCTACTTCGAAACTCACTAAACTCCACTTAACCTCTAAACTCCACTTAACCTCTAAACTCAACTCAACCTCTAAACTCAACTTAACCTCCAAAGCTGAAATATGTGATTAGATGTGTTTCCAATTTTCTATACAAGTGTCACAAGATGTCATATCACAAGATGTCGCAGGAAGAAAACGTGTACTCGTGTCTGGTGGGCACAAGGCCTGCGATGATCGTAAAAAAAGGAATCAGTCACACAATAAAAACAAGAAAATGAAGCGGATCAATATCAATATATAATATCAATGTATAATATATTGCCATGTGCATGCGTTTCTGTTTTCCTCCTCTCTTGCCTCCAAACGGGCATGATGAGGGTTTACTCGGCTTTGCTTTCAGCACCTTGGCACGTTTGTTGGATAGAACAAGGGCAGGAACGGAGTGAGACCATTTGGCAGTCATTCAGTCTCTTTGTCTCGGTGGGTGGGGGCGGGGCCTCTAGCATACACAGAGTGTACTGTAGTGGAAAAGATATTTGTAGATTGCCACATAGTGTCATATATTTTGTCATATACTGTACTGGGGACCCAATCTTGTTGTGTTGTGTTGTGAACTGAGTGTCTTGTGACTTTTTCACACGAATTCTATTTATTGGACACGACCACTGGTGTTATTAAGTAGCACTCGACGGAGGCATTGTGGCGTAACAGCAGCTGGTTCTGAGCAAGTCCATATGCTGTTGTCGCTTTTTGTCTCAAAAGGGATTCTATGACGAGGTGGCCAACCCCCTGTTGACCAACGTGATGATGACATACAAGGGCAGCGCCAATTTGACCCAGACGACATTCAGCCAGTACTACAACGGTTCTGAGATTGTGGTGGCCGGTCAGATCACTGACAACAACATTGAAACCTTTAGTCCAAAAGTTGTGGCCATTTCTGTAAGTATGGGTCTTACATGGCACCTCATCACCTCATGACATTCCAACGCTGACTTCTGGTCCCGTTTGGACTCTGCAGAGGAATGCAAGCATTGTCTTCCTTGACACCAATGGAACCAGCGAGTCCATGGACGACAGCAACGTTCAGAGGGTTTGGGCCTACCTGACCGTCAAACAGCTCCTGGACAAAGAGTCAGTTGCAGTTTTTTACTAGAATGCTCAAATACATGAAAAGTTGTATTCACTTATTTGGAGCTGGGTCCAAACTCCCGTCAGCAGGACCACTAAAATAATTTTTCCTCATAATAGTATGATAAAATTCAAATTTTTTCTTTTAATGTTTTGATTTTTTTTGTAATATTACTGCTGATTTTCCTGGGGTTATTTTTTGTTCAATTCTATTTTTAAAATGTGCCACAGGCCAATGAAAAAACAGTTGTGGGCCACAAATAGCCCCCGGGCCACACTTTGGACACCTCCACCTGGTAGTACAATAGTTAGTGCATAGGGAATATGTTCCTTTTAGTCTACTCCATATTACTATTATTATTACCCAAATTGGCCGCACAGTGGCTGAGTGGTTAGCACATTGGCCACACAGTCAGGAGATCTGAAAGACCTGGGTTCAAATCTCCGTTGGGCATCTCTGTGTGGAGTTTGCATGTTCTCCCTGTGCGTGTGTGGGTTTTCTCCGGGTACTCCGGTTTCCTCCCACATTCCAAAAACATGCATGTTAGGTTAATTGGCCACTCTAAATTGCCCATTAGAGTATGAATGTGAGTTTGAATGTTTGTTTGTCTATATGTGCCCAGCGATTGACTGGCGACCAGTCCAGGGTGTACCCCGCCTCTCGCCCAAAGTCTGCTGGGATAGGCTCCAGCATCCCCGTGACCCTAATGAGGATAAGCGGTATAGAAAATGAATGAATGAATGAATTACCCAAATTATTACATTATTATTAATATAGCAACCTCAAAAATGTCATTTTATTTTAAGTGGCCATATCAGTAACAGACATAATTTTAAATGTAGCGAAATACAGGACTTCATAAAAACATACATGAATAAAATTAGGAATTGGACATACAACGTTAAAAACACTGCGTGATGATATTTTGGTGTTTCATGATTTCATAATCAACAGACTGCAGTCAAGCGGAGCCGAGAAGGACAAAGTGAAGTCAGAGGCCCTGAGGCTGTCCCTCAAGTACAGCTTTGTGACACCGCTCACGTCCATGGTGGTCACCAAGCCAACAGAGGAGACCCCAGAAGTGCTGCATAAACCCAGCGAGGTCGCCCTGCTTCCCCAAGGGTCACCCCCAGGGGGGGCCCGTGTAGTGATGGCCTCACCGGGGGTAGGAGGAAGGCAGTACAGTCACAGACGTAGTGAGTATTGAATGTTGACTAGATCCGTTTTTTCTCCTGGCAATGCAGCTTGATTGATATAGATAGACATATAGATACAGAAGATAGATAGACGGACAGGCAGGAAGGTAGGCGGGCATGCAGTGTAACCTTGGCTTATGCGTTCCAGAGGGTCTGCCTCCAACTGCACCAGCTGAGGCAACATTTTGGCACAAGTTTTCAACCTTAACTGAAAAACACATCAGCAAAGGCGCATCGCTAACCGACATTTCACCGTATTATGAGCGAGCTGTAAAAAAGGAAAATAGATGACTCCTGCAATGTCACCACAAGATGGAAAATGTACGCAAGGGGGCAACATTTTTGACAATTACAGAAAATAACCGGAAAACATGCAATATGAAGGATAAGAGGTATAGAAAATGGACGGATGGATGCTATTCGGTATTTTCACTTTGGGCTGCAAATCAAGTGGTTGACTTGTGGCTGTTAGGGTCCACTTGCATCGGTGCCAAGTGAGGCACACGCTCATCGGGTTCAACAGGAAGGATGCGATGGGCCATTTTCATATGTTTTAATTGAGTAAAACGGCCAATCCTACGTAATGTAATATACACAAAAGAGGCTGCATGCCAACTTTGTCTTCGCAGGTGACAGAGCGGCATTTTAGGATTTCACAAGTGCAATGAGTATTTTGTTCCAACCCGAGGCAAAAAGTGTGAGATGATTTCATCATTTATCTGGTGTGTGATAAGCATGAACCCAGGACGGCGCTGTCCCTTGTTGCTGCAAATCAGATCACTTTCACTGTTACGGTGCCGAGTGGGGGAAACTAATTTAATAGAGTCAACAGAAATGGTCCTTGTCCTTTTCTAAAATTCTGCCTTTCTTTCTGCACCAAACGTTCTACCACAGAAACATTGATAAAGTTAACATTATTGATTGTTGATATATGTGCATTTTTTCACCGACTGGTTTGCAGTTTTTGCCACTGACTCCATGCTGCTTCTGCCTAGAGCGTGGATTGCAGGGTGTGGACTCTTGGCACTTAAATGTGCTGCGGGCCAAACATGGCATTCAGTCTGTCTTAATTATTGCTCAGCAATTAGATCACCTTTTTGAGGGCTTTGACGTACAGTCACATCTCGGTTTTCTTCGTATGATTTTTTTGCCTTGGTTTTTGTACACTGTTTCGACTTTCATACAATACTGCACATAGCAAACGAGTCTACCCAAACAAAGCACCCTCCACATTGTTGATTCACTGTCTGTCCACTTTTTTATTTAGTACAAATAACATTTAAATAACAAGGAAAGTCGTGGGTGCCAGCAGCTTAGAAAAAAGGTGAGGATGTATGGGAAGTTCACATCCACAATAAGTTCCAAACATTCATTGTTTCTGTGTATTTGTTTACATGTAAAACTATAAATCCTCCTTGGAAAATGTATTTTTTGTTAATATTTTTGGGTGTCTGCTTGCGCACTTATTAGAGCATATAGAACCTGGTTCTGACCTTCTAAATATGATATTTACCATTATTAGAGCCCTGTAGACATGAAATAACACCCCTATAAGATCACTGCAGAGATGGCTATGGCTCTAACTATTAGCAAGCTAGCGAGTTAACTTGTTAGCCTCCAATTTATGTGTTCTAAACATAAGAAAGGGTTTAAAATGGAGTGGGAAAGAAAGGGTAAAACAAAGAAGTGAAAAACTTACTACTTCCACATGAAATGGGAGGAGACTTGCCATGGCTGATTCCCTGCAGTGTGATGGTAATCCAATGTCATGTTTCAATAATGGAACATTACTGACGATACTACATACGCCTTTGTCTTTCAGTATTTTTGGCTAAGAGTATTCCATAGCCAGCCAGAAAAGAGTGATCATTTATTAATAAATGATTTTTGGAAAAAACACAATAGAGTGAGGGAACGATAATGGAATAGTGATATCGTGAGGGACGACTGTACATGAAAGTCTATACTGTAAGAAAGCCATTTTGGTTTGCGGGGGGCACTTTGTCAGGGGGGTACACTTGGGTCATTACTATTTTTTTTTGCTTTTTCTGTAATGTTTTAATTCAAGTAACTTATTTTTGGATGATTAGAATATTATAAAATATGCGGCGGGCTGCACTTTTGGTACTCCTGGTTTTAGTGAGCTTCCACTCTCCGCAGCGGGCACCTATCGTACATTTTATTAATATTCACATTTAATAACATAATAATATTTGCATTGTGTGCATGTAATAGCCCTTCACAGTCTCATTTCACACTCTTCTTTTTCTTTTTTCCCAACTGTAGGCTCCAAAGGTAAGAATAATGACTGTAAATAGCAAATGAACCTAACCTTTACAGAGATCTCATTGACTTTTCTTTGCAGGCATGAATGCTTCACCAGGTATGGCGCGACTAACATGACAGAGATTGTACAATAGCCGCAATGTATTTATTAATCATGCTTTTGTTTTTGTCTCTCAGATATACTGCATGGTTCCGCAGGTATGTCATGATTAACAACAACTTAGCAATTCAAAAATGTTTATTTTTGCACTGTACTTGTTGTGTTGCAAGGTACAGTTTAATAGAAAAATGTGTTTACTAATCCAAAAGTAAAGATAATAATAAGATAGTAATGATCCCATAGTAAGTCCATTTCTGGCTGGTATCGATGATACCAATTTGATACTGATACTTTGTGCAAATGTGTGTAAATGACAAAACGCAGTGTACTTCACATTTTTTTTCCTTAAATCAATGAATAATTTTAATGAATTTATAATTGAATAAATGACCGATTTTACTACTTGATTTTAAAGTAGATTGAGGTAGGGGGTTATTTACAGTGTAGACAAGCTGATATAAACCAACAGAAAAAACATGATCCTAAAATACGTGAAAACGGTCTTAGAAATAAATGATGACTTATTAAGAACTACTATAAGAATGACAGCTCACACGACTTCGTTTACGATCGATCGTTCTTTCAACAGATAAAGATGACCTCAAATGACTGAAGCCTCCAAAGTATTGATATTTTTGATTTGACAATTGATTTTAGAACATGAAGAGTTGTCTAACCATCAGGGTGCGGGTCTGATGATACGACTACAAAGGCGATCATAGACCTGCGACCTAGGGTGTCCTGGTGCCAAGTGCATCTGTGGACATCCTGTTGGAATGTGCTGTTTGTTATGGACAAACTGAAGTCCAACAACAACCCACCGCACGGGTTCAGATCAGGGAGACCGATCCTCCCATTCACGCCCTCTAGGTCACACGGTCATTGCCCACATGGGTGTTTAAGTCTCCCAGTAGAACTACGGAGTCACCAGCTGGGCCGCTCTCCAGCACCCCTCTGATAGATTCCAAGAGGATGGGTACTCTGAGCTGAAGAGTCAGGACCCTTTCCCCATCCCAAAGGCGTAGGGAAATGACCTTCTAGTTTAGCGGGGATGACTCCAACACAGAGGCACCAAGCCGGGGTGGCTATTAATAAGCCCACACCAGCTTGCAGCCTCTCCCCTGCAGCAACTCCAGAGTAGAACAAGGTTCAGTCCCTCTCAAGGAACTTGGTTCCAAAGCCCAAACTTTGCGCCGAGGTGAGTCCGACTATATTTAGAGGGAATGACTCAAACTCTACCACGAGATCGGGCTCCTTCCTCACCAGAAAAGTACCATTCCATGTCCTCTGAAGACCTGGTTGCTCAGACACCTGCCCTCGACTGCCGCCCACATTGCATAGCATGGGCCCCTTATGCTTGCCCTGCAGGTGGTGGGTCTGCGGGCGGGAGATCCCATGGGGCTTCGGGCCTTATGGGTAATGCTCGCATCACAATGGCGATACTGTCTCTATGCCTTTAGCAGACTTTTATGCCAAACTCTGTGACATTAAAAACACAAAACCACATTCAAAAAGGCTGACTCAGCAAAACCGGATGAAGTAAAATAGCAAGCAAATAGCCTTGGCCGTTGCCAAGTGTTGTTTCCTGCTGGTAGCTGATCATGCAAATCTGCTTGTTCGGATTCCACAGATGCTACAGCACAACATGCTCCCAAAAAAGCTGGTGGCAGTGTTTGGGGCTCGCCCTTGATGGGTCTACAGAATTGTTAAGGGGTTCTAAGTACCTGGGGCTTGTGATAAGCCACTTTAGTGACACAACAAACACAATTGTTGCAGGGATGAGATGTTCTGGCACCTGATGTTGTAGTATTGTTGGAGAAATGCTGTCTTGAAAAAAAATAAGTCCCGGGAATACGGACAGATAATGATCTTGCTGCCATTATGACAAAGTGCTGAAAGAGGAGCATGGTCTGAAGTCGTAAGTCCTGCTTCCAACCAAAGCATCCCTGCTAGTGTGGAGTGCTTGCCTATAACTGCTTTTTAGTACCTCCAAAGCACAAGCAGGTCCACAAGGCCACATGAGACAATCAGCCAATACAAATAATAATAACAAGGTGTGTGCCACACCTTGGCTCTCCAGTTTCACATATTTTAGACCAATGAGAGGCGCTTAAGCTGCATTTTGCAATGAGCAAGTCCAGTGAACACCGCTACATGGCTGACGTGTCAGGGATTAGGTAATGAAAGTGTTCTTACTTTTTAAATGACAAAATGTTTCAAATAAATATGGCACCTTTCCATCGACTTCCTTCACCTATTTCACAGTAAAATGTGTTTATTGGTTAAATGCATGCAGTGGCGTCGCATGAAAAGCAGCTTCATGCGTTCATTCAGTGCACAGGATGTGCTGCCGATATCACTATCAGTAATAATGTGCTGGACAGTATCGTGTAAAAGCTACTACGTTACAGCAGTCATGAATTTTTTATGTATTTTTTGACCCGATAGCAGTTGGGTTTATGCTACCTGTACAAACCATTTGCCTTTTTTGTTTTTGTGGCAGGCATACCAGGATTTTCAGGTATAAGACCAGAACTCAAACCGGATTTTCTGTGTGTTTCAGCACCTTTGTCAACCTTGAATATTAATTTCATTAATTTGTATTTCTTCCTTTTGTGGCGACAGGAAGCCCAGGTTTAGGAGGTATGTTTTCCCCCATTCAATCTAACTTTCTAAATTCCAGTCCTACAGACACAATCATACACAATCCAGTTGTTTTTTGTGACAGGGTATTTTCCAACTATGCATTCCCAAGGTAAGACATCAACAGTATTATTGTAAGTATTGTTGTACTACATTACAATACACGATATACATAAATATTTTACATCTTTTCTTCATTTACTTGTTTTGTTGTGATTGACAAATGATTAGAAACGCTCTTTTTTTCTTAATGTATTATTTATTTTTTATGTTATTATCCTGCTAGCGTTGTGTCTTGTATATTACAACAGGAATAAATTCAGCTACATGTAGTGGCTGAAGGTAATGTAATGTAATATTTTAGGTTGAGGTAGGTTCATTTATCAAATCCAATGGAATTGCACTTGTGTTTTGTTTCTGTTACAGGGGTGCCTATGTTACGTGGTATGCCACAACACGCAAGTCAAACAGCAGAATTCCGAGCTGCCTTTGTTTGCATGAGGCTGCTTATTTCTTATGACCTGCACAGTGTTATTGACTTTTTTCAGGCCCCATGAGCCCACAAGGGTCGTTCTTTTCGATGGATTTTGGCCAGACCGCCTCATCTCCCTTGGCCCCGCCCACATTAAGTGGTAAAAAAGTGTTGGATTGAAGTGTTGAACGTAACGTTAGCACAGCTCATTGTGTCTCTTTGTCTGCCGTTAGTGCCGCCTCCCATCCGGTTTCTGCGCCACGCTGAGAATCATTCTCTTCCGCTGTGCTTTGATGTCCCTGGACGAACGGTACTTCGACTCCTTCACCTGCCAAACGGAGGTGAGTCCCGGTTGACGCGGGAAACGCGTTAGTTGGACTGGATATATCAGTGTGGCTGTGCCGTACCAAACTTTTAAGGTCACAGTTGGGGTCTAGGAAGGGAACAAAATGCCAACCATAAAACGCCCTTGATGAGAAGATATATGTGCAGACATACAGTATACAGAAGATGTTCCATGCCTACCACCAAACCCCTTGAGTAATTAATTTGCTCATTAAAACGTCTGCAGTATTTTTAACACACAGCTTGCTCCTTCCCTCCAGGCCCTCTTACTAGCTTGACATTTCAGATCAACATTTGCAATAAAAGTGACTGTTGGAATTCTTAGATTTGATTTCTCTCCAGGGCCCCTCTCTTCAATTGTTGTTGCTCACTAGCAACAGAAGCTATATTCTAAATGCACAATCCAAGTTGAAGCCGTACTTACTAGACATGTTGAAGTATAAAAGTAGACATCCTCACAAGAGATTCATGACTCCATACCAGTAAATCTTCTTACCTCCAGGTGTGCATAAACTACGCACATTTCCATCCATCTTCTTCTTCCATCTCTTCTTATCCGAGGTCGGGTGGCAAACTACAGTTAAATGTAAATAAAACAAGTAGATATGAAAAAGTTCTCAGCACCATATCTGTCCTGAGAAGCAGGAAGTATGGGTTGGAAAAAAAGATCATTCATTAGTGGCGAGTACTAGATGCAGCTTTAGTACTCACCACTAATGAATGATGGTCCATGATATCCACGATATCCAGTAACAGCACACAACTATGGGGCATTCAAGGGTTGCTGAACAAAGTGCCAAAATCACAACACTTGCCGAAAACACAGGTGTCGTGAACAAAGGCGGCACACTGCTTCCATCTTATCCAGGTGCGTGTGGCACCTGTGTTAGAGGTTCACTTGCCCCACATCTCTTGTGCACCAGGTGTGTCTGTGAACGGTGAGCTGCACAGTTACCTCGGCTTCAGCAGGATCGCCTTCCACTTCCCTGCTGACAACGTGATCGTCTTTATTGACACGGATGGCTTGACCATTAAAGAGGGAAAGAGAGTGACCCGGTACACGGGAACGGAGGACATCGCTGCTGGAAGGTGATTTTGCATTGTGATGGGGGGCGGGGGGGGGCAAACATGCATGTTGGGCGAATCAGATAAAATCTAAATCAGTGATCCACGTACTTAAAACTTTTGATGTACTGTACTTGAAGAAGCATTTTATTACTATCAACTTCACATCAAATATTTCCACTTTCCCAGACACGATTCACACGATCCTAATGACAAAATTCCCTCTCATAATATTATGACTTTACTCTAGGGATGCTCCAATCAGGGTTTTATGCTGCCAATTCTGATATCGATCATCCATGAGTGAAACTGACCGATACCGATACCAGTCCTCTGGCTTAATGGGATGTTTTTTCATGGGGTGCAGAGTTCCTGGATGCAGCCCTGCTATCGGCTGTTTGATATGAAGAAAGGAAGCATAACATCAGCTTCATATTTGATTGACTCTTTCATATAGTGTATCACTGGAGAAACTGGATGAGGATGAGACGCCTTCTCTGAGGAGACTTTGGAGGTTGGGGTGAGCTCCAAGTCGGTGTCTTCCACCATGAATGCTCCCATCACTTTAATCTTTTATGGGGTCATTAGCTCAGCCTAGTGACTGTCCCGCACATACGGGTGAGCGTCGTCCAAATCTCACCATACTCAGCAAAGCCAGCACCTATTTTTCATGGCATGTGTTGGCAGGTACTCACTCTCGGGTATTCATACCCCTCCAACCTCGAACAAATTTGGTTTGTTATTTTGTTTAAATTAGTGATGAGCAACATGACGTAAAATCCATTTCATGATATATATTATATTATTTGATTATTTGATTAGATCTGGTTCGCATTGCCAGCAGTAAGTCGAGCTTGTTTCCGGTGAACGTTGGCCTCCGCCAAGGCTGCCCTTTGTCACCGATTCTGTTCATAATCTTCATGGACAGAATTTCTAGGCGCAGTCAAGGTGTTGAGGGAGTCCAGCTTGGTGACCTTAGGATCTCGTCTCTGCTATTTGCAGACGATGTGGTCCTTATGGCCTCATCAGGCTGTGACCTTCAGCGTTTACTGGAGCGGTTTGCAGCTGAGTGTGAAGCTTCTGGGATGAGACTCAGCACCTCCAAATCCGAGGCCATGGTTCTCAGTCGGAAACGGGTGGACTGTACCCTCCGGGTTGGGAGTGAGGTCTTGCCTCAGGTGGAGGAGTTCAAGTATCTCGGGTTCTTGTTCACGAGTGAGGGAAGGTTGGAGCGTGAGATCGACAGACGGATCGGTGCAGCATCTGCAGTAATGCGGTCGCTGTACCGGACCGTCGTGGTGAAGAGAGAGCTGAGCCGGAAGGCAAAGCTCTCTGTTTACCGATCGATCTACGTTCCCACCCTCACCTATGGTCATGAGTTATGGGTCATGACCGAAAGAATGAGATCGCGGATACAAGCGGCGGAAATGAGTTTCCTTCGTAGGGTGGCTGGACTCACCCTAAGAGATAGGGTGAGGAGCTCGGCCATCCGGGAGGAGCTCAGAGTAGAGCCGCTGCTCCTTCACATCGAGAGGAGCCAGTTGAGGTGGCTCGGGCATCTAGTCCGGATGCCTCCCGGGCGCCTCCCTGGTGAGGTGTTTCGGGCATGCCCAGTCGGGAGAAGGCCCCCGGGAAGACCTAGGACACATTGGAGGGACTATGTCTCACAGCTGGCCTGGGAACGCCTTGGTGTCCTCCCGGTGGAGCTGGAAGAGGTCGCTGGGGACCGGGAAGTCTGGACTTCCCTACTGAAGCTGCTGCCCCCGTGACCCGGACCCAGATAAGCGGTGGAAAATGGATGGATGGGTGTTGGCAGGTGGGTTCCACACGGCAGACATGTTTGTTGTTGTTTTGGCACACCATGGAAAGGCATGAAGGAATGTGGGAGGAGGATGTTAGCAAGATGCTACACGCCGCAAAAGGATAAGCCGCATTTGATGAGCGTGGAAAGGCATTTATCGGCATATGTTGATCACATGCTTTTTCAAGGAAATCAGCAGATATTGATTGGTGGCTGATCGATCGGAGCATCCCTACTTTATTCCCATATTTTAACTTCTTCCCCAACAGAACTTCCCAGAAATGACAACTTTGTTTGGATTTGCTTTGTTTCCTAATATTACAAGTTAAAAAAACAACAACATATATTTTCTTTAGTATTTCAATGCTATGCTACCAAAATGACTCAAATGTTTTTCCTCACAAAATTGCAACCTTTTTATCGGACTTTACTCTCAGGTGTTCTTACATTTCTGCTGATTTTACATTACTTTTTTGTAATTATGACTTTATTCTCATAACATTTACACTTTATTTTCCTAACACTAAACATTTTCCACATTTTCTGAAAATTACAACGTCATTTGTTATTGAGTTTGTTTCTCATAATATTAGAGCATTACAAAAACAACATCTTTCTTTAACATTTCAACTCGGTGCTACTGAAGTGTAAAATGTTATTTTATAAATGACAACTTTTTTCTTTTATTCTTGTCAAATTGCTGCCTATTTTTAAAACGTTGCTTTCGTTTTCGTGTTAAAAGATATTTTTAGAATGTACCACAGGCCAATAAAAGAACAGTCGCAGAAGGCAAAAGGCGCGGGATGTATGATGATGTATGTCCATAGGCATGGACGTGAGTATGCATGCCTTTCTCTGCTCTGTACACTGATGGTACTGCTGACCGCCTCTCAGACACGCCAAACTATCACATGAATACTTCTTCCTATCTTTGTCTAGGCCACAACTCTTGTACTGATTTCATCCTACGAGCTTTGTTCACAAAGTGCTTTTATTGTGAAAACATGTACTTGCCAACGGTGCAGATGCTCCTGACTGACAGCAAGTGTGTGTGTGTGTAGCGTGGCGGTCATCAAACGGGATAAGGAGGTTGACATCGTAGCTGGAGAAACACGCCTGGTCATCTTGCTTCATGGGATGAATGGACATGAGTTCCTGTGGCCGGATTTAAGGCAGTGCTCATCCGACAGCGCCGAAGGAATTTTAGGTGGGTCAATTTTGTCAAACTTCTGTCTACATATACAAAAGTACTGGGACACTAGGCCATTATATCTACACCATGTCAAAATGGAAGAACAAACACTCGTCAAAGATCTTATACTGTATGATAGGACCATCCTGCTGATTTTAAGTACAGGCTGCAAAAACACTCGTCAAAGATCCATCTATACATCAGGACCCCACCACTGTTGGTGGGGAAAAAACACTACTCTAGGGTCCTTTTTATGTCAGAAGCACTCAAATGCCAAAACACTGGTCAAAGACCCCCATATGACAGGACCTGTTTGCTGTTTTTAAGGACCAACTGCAAAGACATTGAATATTAATCTTCAATGAGTCAAAACCCTGTCGCTGTTTTTAGGGGAAAGATCCTCTGAATGTCAGGAGTGCTCAACTGCCTAAACACTTCAAAGATCAAAGAAGATTTAAAGCTGTTCTGTTTTTAAGGATGGACTGCAAAACACTCATCAAAAATCCTGCTAATGTCAGGAAGATCCTCTATACTTCAAGAGTGCTTTGATGTTCATAATGACCTACTGCAAAAATGCTAGTCAAAGATCCTCTATACTTCAGGAGTGCTTTGCTGTTCATAATGACCTACTGCAAAAAAGCTAGTCAAGATCCTCTATACTTCAGGAGTGCCCTGCTGTTCATAAGGACCTACTGCAAAAAAGCTAGTCAAAGATCCTCTATACTTAAGGAGTGCTCTGCTGTTCATAAGGACCTACTGCAAAAATGCTAGTCAAAGATCCTCTATACTTAAGGAGTGCTCTGCTGTTTATAAGGACCTAGTGCAAAAAAGCTAGTCAAAGATTGTCTATACTTAAGGAGTGCTCTGCTGTTTTTAAGACCCCACTGCAAAAAAGCTAGTCAAAGATCCTCTATACTTCAGGAGTGCTCTGCTGTTTTTATGGACCCACTGCAAAAAGGCTAGTCAAAGATCCTCTATACTTCAGGAGTGCTCTGCTGGTTATAAAGACCTACTGCAAAAATGCTAGTCAAAGATCCTCTATACTTCAGGAGTGCTTTGCTGTTTATAAGGACCTAGTGCAAAAAAGCTAGTCAAAGCTCCTCTATACGTAAGCAGTGCTCGGCTGTTTTTAAGGACTGCAAAAAAGCTAGTCAAAGATCCTCTATACTTAAGGAGTGCTCTGCTGTTCATAAGGACCTACTGCAAAAATGCTAGTCAAAGATCCTCTATACTTAAGGAGTGCTCTGCTGTTTATAAGGACCTAGTGCAAAAAAGCTAGTCAAAGATTGTCTATACTTAAGGAGTGCTCTGCTGTTTTTAAGACCCCACTGCAAAAAAGCTAGTCAAAGATCCTCTATACTTCAGGAGTCCTCTGCTGTTTTTATGGACCCACTGCAAAAAGGCTAGTCAAAGATCCTCTATACTTCAGGAGTGCTCTGCTGGTTATAAAGACCTACTGCAAAAACGCTAGTCAAAGATCCTCTATACTTAAGGAGTGCCCTACTGTTCTTAAGGACCTACTGCAAAAAAGCTAGTCAAAGATCCTCTATACTTAAGGAGTGTTCTGCTGTTCTTATGGACCCACTGCAAAAACGCTAGTCAAAGATCCTCTATACTTCAGGAGTGCTCTGCTGTTTTTAAGGCCCCATTGCAGAAAAGCTAGTTAAAGATCCTCTATACTTCAGGAGTACACTGCTGTTCATAATGACCTACGGCAAAAAAGCTAGTCAAAGATCCTCTATACTTAAGGAGTGCTCTGCTGTTCATAAGAACCTACTGCAAAAAAGCTAATCAAAGATCCTCTATACTTAAGGAGTGCTCTGCTGTTCATAAGAACCTACTGCAAAAAAGCTACTCAAAGATCCTCTATACTTAAGGAGTGCTCTGCTGTTCATAAGAACCTACTGCAAAAAAGCTACTCAAAGATCTTCTATACTTAAGGAGCGCTCTGCTGTTCTTAAGGACCTACTGCAAAAACGCTAAGCCAGTGGTTTTCAAACTGGGGACACGCCCCCTAGTGGGCTTTTGGGGGACTGACCATTTTTTATCTCCAAAAAAAGGTCAAAGATTCTCCAAATGAAAAGCAGTTTTTTTAGTACGCTGAGTAGTCTACGCTCTGCCCTGCAGGCCGCAGGTGATGGCATGATGAAGTGAAGAAGTGTTTTGTGTGTTTTTCAGCTGTAAAGCCGGTGGCTTACAAAGAAGTGCACCAAGGTCTTGACACCAAACTGAAGGTGAAGGGCCAGGAAATAAGCGTTTTCAGGTAGGTGCCCTATTTCTCCCCAACACCTAGCATCACGCTGTGTGAGCTGGCCATGTTCTCTTTCCCGTGCGTAGATCTTCTGCTGTGGACTACAGCATGTACTCACCTACCACACTGCCCTGCTGGCTCATGTCTGCTGACTCAGCACTGCAAGCGCCGCTCACTGATTTCACTGTCAGCAATCTTTGATTAAAGTACATTTTCATGCATTTCATCATGACGTGATCAATAAATGCTGACTAAGCAACACGGCAGTCAGCTTGCTTGTTTCCACTCACAGATGTCCATCATCCAGAACACCTTGTCAAACAACAACACTTCAAAAAGTCAATAAAAAAACAAATATTATTTACTAATTTGTCTTCACTTAAAACAAGTCAGATACAGCTACGGTACATACTTTCATATTTCTATTTTTAATCACCACTATAATCATTTCCATTGTTATTATTAGTGGGTCGGGACATGGCTCAGCAACCGGTACCAACTAGGGGTGTGAAAAGATCTCGTGTTCAGAAAAGAAGTGTGTAGTGGGCACTCGGCCTGCGATGATCATGATAAAGGAATAAATGAAAATACAGTGGAACCCCGGGATATGAAATTAATTCGTTCCAAAAGGATTTTTGTAAACCGAATTTTGTTGTAACCCGAGCAACATTTAACGTGAAAATTGGGTAATTTGTTCCACTGACCCGGAAGAGCCCTCATACAATGGAAAAAACACTGTTCTGCACGTTTAATACTGTATAAATAACGATTTTTGTAATACAAATGTAATGTAAAGATCGTCAAACTTTCGTAAAGCAAATTCATTTTTTTAAGCTGAAGCAAAAAAATCCAGGTATTTTCGTGTCCTGGATTTTTCCTATTCTGTGGCATTCCTATCCCGAGGTTCCACTCTGTATTCTATATGTATGTGCAAGCGTGTCTGTTTCCCGCCTCTCTCGCCTCCAAGCAGACAGGAAGAGAGTTCACTCTGTGCACTGCCTTCAGCACCTTGGCATGTATGTTCCATGGAACAACGGCATGAACAGAGTGAGACATTTTGTCAGCCATACAGTCTCTTTGTCTGGGTGGGTGGAGGCGGGGCTGCTAGCATACACACAGAGTGTAACGTAGTGTGTAATTATATTAGTAGGTTGCATTATATAGTCCGATTTTTTTTCACTGTACTTTTCTTAAAATATCTTGTCTGGTCTCATCTCATAGAACCAGTCCCGCGTATTGGCTCGTCTCACACACCCAGTCTCATGTATCACATCCCAGGAACCAACATTGACTCGTGCATTTTTTTCTGCAGCATCAGATTTTTAAAAATGTCACACACGTAATGACAAAAAAAAGCTTTTCAAAAACTGCTGTAAAAACATTACATTTGTATTTGAAATGTATATTTTATATTTTGGCTTGTCTCATGGCATCATATACGACAAGAATAATGATAATATTGTATTGGTATCAGAAAGTGTGTGCTCTTATTCCTTCCTAAACTAAGGAACCGGTCCAAACTTACCCATGGGTTATTAGTGGCGTGGCAGCAGCATTCGGGTCAAGCTTTAGTGCTCCAACCGGTTCAGATGAGTCATGTTTCATGTGGGCTTGTCATCTGCTAATTTGCGGTGCATGACAGTAGCAGTGAAGTACCGAACTAACGAGTTTGTCAAGACCTGTCCCCACATCTGGCGTGTCATCGCTTGATGGAGGCGAGGCAAGGGTTGTGTTGTTGGACTGGCTTTAAAGGTGGAGTCTCACCAAGGTGGACTTTGGACTACACCTCCTGGTTAATAACTGAAGGAAGAAATCTAAGGCAGGAGAGAAGTCTGAGGTTGCGTTCATTTCCATGTGACAGATCCTCCATGCTGGATTCTTTGACGCCCAACACAGTAAGACAGCCATTGCTTCTTTTGTCCATGTTCATAATGACTTTTCTTATTCGGAGGAAGTTTAAAATATTTTTGCCCCCCCCAGATGGAAGTGAAAGTCAGCACGTCCTAATGCTTTTCAATGTCCGTCGGCGTTGAGTTTGGTAATGAAGTTCTCTCATCTCATCTCCAAGCGGTAGTCATGCAGCACTCGTTACTCGTTTGACACACCCGCACCAAGACCAGATGACCGATGATTAGGAAAAGCTTCTCTCTTTGGAAAAATGTTTATTTTTCCATGCTACTTTTGGCTTTTTCTGCTGGCTTTTCCTACATCAGCCTGCGGTTGGGAGGGACACGCTCTCCCACAAGTCACCTGCTCACAGGTAAGACTTTTGTGCCTTTGATCCGCCATTGGGGTTGTTGTTGTCCTGGACAGCACCTCATAAACATGAGCACACCCCTCACATTTCAGCAAGCATTTTTATGACATCTCAGAAAGTCAACTTGGACAGACAGTAGAGTACAGCAATGCCTTGCTTTTGGTGTTCACTGGCGCTACACCCAGCCTTGATAAGTAGGATATTTTATTTACAAATGGAACATTTTTGTAGTTAGAGTATAGAAAACCTTTTTATGACCTTCTAAATACAGTACATGTTTTAATATTATTAGAGCCCTCTAAACATGAAATAACAGCCCCACAGTCACCTTTACACTCCTACTCCCAAATGTAGTAGGCAAGAAATAGGCCTGCCATGATGATAAATAAACAAATGAATCACACAAGAAATGAAAAGGAAGAGGATAATATATTTCCATGTGCATGCGTGTCGCCTCCAAGCAGGCAGGAAGAGAGTTCACTCTGTGCGTTGCTTCCAGCACCTAGGCACATTTGTTCCATAGAACAATGGCATGAGTGGAGTGAGCCATTTTGTCAGTCATACAGTCTGTTTGTGTCAGTGGGTGGAGGTGGGGCCGCTAGCATACACACAGGGTGCAGAAGAGTGTAACCTAGTAGAAATTATATTAGTAGATTCCATACATTGTCAAATATTTTGTATATTTTGCATTGTACTTTTCTTGTTTAAAATCTTGTCTGGTCTCGTTCTCATAGACCCAATCTTGTGTATTGTCTCGGTTCGTGACACCCTTACTAATTACACGAATGAAGACGCATACTCGTGTGCACTATAAATGTGTTTTAGTGCTACGGGGAGCTGAGTGGCAGGCTTTTTATTTGGGCTTTTTATTATAAGGGTGCCTGTGGGGAGATCAATCAAATACGCAATAAAAGCCTGTTGTCTGGTGCGTGTGTGTCTCACCCAACATGACACCTAGTGACCAGAGTGCAATTCTCACATTATTTGAATGTGTCTTCTGAATGCATGAATGAATTTTTGTATTTTACTTCATTTAACCATTTGTATGCTTGAAAATGCTTGATAAGCAGGCAAGAATATGCAACATAAATAAGCATATTTTTATTAATAATAGTCATATTCGGCCAGGAAACATCAGTTTTGAACAATTCTTGTATTTTTGAAAAAGGGTGAGAAAATAAAGCCACGCGGGGGACACTGTAGCTTGAGTAGGTTCAATTTGAAAATATGCCTACTGTACCTTTCAACCCTTTGCTCTTCCCTGGGAAATTCATGCATTTTGCCCCTTTTTCCCAGTGCCCTGCTGCCACTCTTCACTGCCAAATTACATTTTTAAACCCAAAAATATTGTTGATGGGAATGTTCTTATTGTCCCTTATTTGCAGATGCAAATGTTGACAGGTATGAATACTGTAAATGTTCACTTTTGGGGTATACTGCATTAGATGGGGTATACTGCATTAAATCGGGTATACTGCATTAGATGGGGTATACTGCATTAGATGGGGTATACTGCATTAAATCGGGTATACTGCATTAGATGGGGTATACTGCATTAGTCATGTTTCCACTGTCGTCTGTAGTCTTCCTCGGGGGTACGCTGGCAAATAGCAAGGGTATGTGGAAACATTTCCTTTCCAAGAAATATTTCAGTCATTTGATAAGACAGGCAATAAAATGGAAAGTGTGTTTCCCCGGGGAGACAATAACCTGTGGCACATAACATTCCTATCTTGGACAATTATTATTAAGTATGAGTGAATGGGGTACTAATGGTATGATAAAAAGACTCTCGGGGTACACAAGATAACTTTCCTCCGTATAAAAAATAAAGACAACGTGTATTATATATACAGTATCATACACTTTAATATACATAATACATATAGTGTATAATCGGAGATAATATTTTGGGTGCGGAACCTTCTCTTCGGCACGAGGGCGGTGCACATTGAGTGAGGGACAGGAAGTGTGAGCCACTGGTTGGCCCGGTAAACCAAACAAACAGTCCCCATGCCAGGACGGCCGAGGCTAGCAGGAGCATGGCTAGCGGTACCGCCAGGGAACTTGAAAAGCCTCATCCGTCGCTAAAGTCTGCGGTTTGGGAGCACTTCGCCTTCGCGGTGGAATACGTCAACGGACAGAGACAAGTGGACAAGACGAAGGCAGTGTGCCGCCATTGCTTCGCGGAGATCGGGTACGCGTTTGGCAGTACGTCCAACCTGTTCAGTCACCTGAGGCGGCACCACGGCTACGTGAACATCGGCACCCGGAAAACAAGCAGCCTGGTGCTCAGCAAGAAAAGCCAACGGCGCTTCTCTTTAGAGCGAGGCAACGCCATAACCAATGCCATCGGTGTGTTTTTAGCGGCGGACTTAAGGCCCTTTTCCCTTGTGGAGAACCCGGCGTTTACACGCATGCTGGGAGTCATCGAACCCCGCTACCAGGTTCCTTCTCCTGCACACTTCCGCCAGAAAATAATCCCATCCCTGTATGAAAAAACCAAATGTGCTGTGTACGCCGACCTGTGCAGGGCATCTGCTGTGGCACTCACAGCTGATGGGTGGACATGCAGGGCTGCTGTGAGCTACGTCACGCTGACTGCCCATTACATCACCCCTGACTGGACTCCAGCAAGCCATGTTCTGCAAACCCGGGCCTTGCACGAACACACCAGCGCACACATTGCAGAAGACGTCAAGAGGATAGTGTTAGAGTGGAACCTGGAGAGGTCGGCAGCAACGATTCCAGTAACAACAGACAGTGCGGGAAACGTGGCCGACGCGGTCAGTGAAGCAGGACTGGGCCCCCAAATTGGATGTTTTGCTCACACAATTAATGTCGCCGCACAGAAAGTAACGGGACTCAACCAAGTGTCTAGAATGCTGGATAAAGTCAGGAGGATCGTGTCTTTCTTTCATCGTAGCCCAACAGCCGCACACCTGCTGGAAAACAAACAGGAAATGCTAGACGCGCCAAAACATGACCTTATCCATGACGTCGCCGCTCGCTGGAACTCCAGTTACGACATGCTTGAGCGGTACTTGGAGCAGCACACGGCAGCGTACGCGGCACTGACAGACAGGACGCTCAAGCAGAAAAAGGACGCCGCCTTAATGACCGACCAAGAGCTGAGAACAGCAGAGGAAGTCATCGAGTTGCTTAAACCTCTAAAAGCCATCCTAACGCTGATGAGCACAGAATCCGCACCTTCGGCGTCAATGATCCTTCCCCTCAAAAGCACACTGCTCAACTCTATGGAACCCAGCGTGGAAGACGGCCCGACTGTGAGTCAGATCAAGGCTGCCATCAGAGAGAACCTGGAGGACAGATACACGGCTTGCCAAGACTACCTGCACAAATGCACAGCCCTGGACCCCAGGTTTAAGGGCCTTCCTCATGTGGACGAGGCCTGTCGTGACCGGACCTTCAGCAGCCTGATCACCGAGATCACCATCAAGAAAGAAGAGGTAATTTCCTCTTTCTGCTGCATAAAAGAGGGCGAATTTGGAACATGAAATATATTTTGTGTTCTGCAGGGTGCAGAGGCCGCCGCGACAACAGCCACCAGTTCAACTCCAGTAAAACAAGAAGACGACCCTGAAGTATCTCCTCCCCTCAAAAAATCCACCATGACGGAACTGTTTGGTGAGCTCTTCAAGGCACAGGTGGGAAACGAGCCGACTTTGCAGCTCATGGTGAAAGAAGAGGTGGCCGCTTACAAAATGGTCAGCTGCATTTCGCTTGATTCCGACCCGCTTCTGTGGTGGAAGAGCAATGAGCCCGCTTTCCCTCATCTTGCTCGGCTGGCCAAAAAATACCTCGCCATACCAGCAGCTACCTCCGTTGCGAGCGAAGTTGTGTTTGCTACAGCGGGGGACATTGGGACTGCCTACGGGTCCGCCCTTTCTGCAGACTGTGTGGACAAGATGATTTTCCTGGCAAAAAACATGAAGAGTGAATCAGCCTAAACTGGACGGGAAGCTGCAACTTTCGATGCTGAACTACACTCCTGGTCAAAATGTTACGGGCAGTTGGAAAAGGATCCAAAGGAGCTTCTAAGTAGAGATTCAAAATGGGGAAAAAAAATATTTTTTTGCAAATAAGCATTCAACTGAAATAACCGTGGGGCAAAAAGGATTTAGTCAGTCAGTTCTTCTACTTAAAAAGACGAGAGAGGCCTGTAATTTTCATCATAGCTACACTTCAACTATGAGAGACAAAACATCAAGAAAATCACATTGTCTGATTTTTAAAGAATTTATTAGCAAATTATAGTGGAAAATAAATATTTGGTCAGCAACAAAAGTTCATGCTTTGTTATGCAACCTTTGGTGGCATGAGGTTTCCACCCCCATGCTTCACAGTGGGTGGGGTGTTCTTCGGATGCAACTCAGCATTCTTTCTCCCCTAAACACGACAAGTTGAGTTTTTACCAAAAAGTTCTATTTTGGTTTATGACCATATGACATTCTCCCAATCCTCTTGTGGATCCTCCAAATGCTCTCTACTTTGGCCCCAGTCATTCAAAAGGTCCCCTGTGTGGTTCTGGAATTTTTGCCGTTCTTGTGATCATTTTGACCCCACGGGGTGAGATCTCGCACGGGGCCTAGATCGAGGGAGATTATCGGTGTTCTTGTATGTCTTCCATTTTCTAATAATTGCTCCTATAGTTGATTTCTTCACACCAAGCTGCTTACCTATTGCACATTCAGTCTTCTGAGCCTGGTGCAGGTCTACAATTTTGTTTCTGGTCCCTCTGAAGTGTAGGTATGATGAAAATCATTTTAAGTAGAAGAGCTTGGACAATTGCTGCTGCAATAAATAGTTTTTTGCCCAACTGTAGGCTGTTCATCAGCTGATCCAAAGTTTAAGACCACAGCAGGAAAAGGAGAGAGTGAGGATGTGTGCCACTCTTCTTAATGAGATGAAAAATGGGTGTGGGCATGCTTGATGCCAGTCTTTCCAGGTGGCTAGTGGGAACGTTGCTCCAGCTGGTGAAGATGGCTGCAATGTCCATTTTTCCATCCATCCCCATTTAGATGGGGGGAGCAAGCAGGGTGGTCCGAAAGAGTGATCCTTTGTTGTGTGTTGGAAAAGCCAGTCATTACCACACAGACCAGGACCTTCAGTCATGAGCAACATCTCCACATAGCTGGCTGCCGTTTGACGCCCCTGCACAACCTCAAGCGCCATTGTTCCATTGAAGGATCGTGATGGCGCCGTGTGGGAAAACATCTCTGATGGGATCTCCTTGTCATTCCAGTAACGTTGGAAGCCCTCAGGTCCGTCAAGAACACTTTCTTCCACCTTTCAATGTCCCATGTTTGCTGGTCTCCTGCAAATCCCAAACCTTGAAGGAGACAGGCCTTTGAAGAACTTTTTTCTTCTCTGGCAGGTAGTGTCTAATGGTCATTGGACTGACTCGGCAGCAGTAACAACCACCTTCATTAGGGCCCAAGATGGTACCGTGTCTTGATGGACAGCCAGTGGGATCCTCCAGTGACAGTTTTGGGTCTTGACTTGACTTGACTTTTTACTTCCATGAGGCTGTGGATGTCTGAAGAAGTTAGAAATGATGTCCAAGCTCAGCAGCAATGGCACTGAGGCTCAACAATTCCTCCGCCTTCAAAGAGAGAGAGCTTTTTTGCCTTTGCCATAAAGAAAGGATGACAGTGTGAATGCCTGACACTAAATCACATGACATTAGTTACGTTCTTCACGTCTTCAACAGCTCAGGAGTGTATTATGATGCATTTTTTATGTTTCATGTTCAAAATCATTAAAACTCTTTACACAAAAGCTAAGCAGCCCTATGGTTTGCATTTTGTTGCAAATGACCTTGATGCCAAGGCACCTAGCAAATGGTGTTCAACCTCCAAGATGATCAAGTGCCTTTCTGAGGAAGGTGAAGGTGATAGCTGTGGGGCATCCTCAAGTATCGAACATCCACCTGTGATGCTTTCATAGAGGAGTGGTACCGGATTCCAGTAACAAGCAGTGTCACTCTGGTCAGTTCCATGCCCAAGAGGATTAAGGCAATACTAGATAAAAATGAGGACTTTCTCCCCGTGCGTGTGTGGGCTTCCTCCCACATTCCAAAATGTTCATAGCTATGAATGCTGGTTTGTCTACATCTGCCCTGCCATTGGCTGTCATCCAGTCCAGGGTGTACCCCGCCTCTCACCCCAAGTCAGCTGGGATAGGCTCCAGCATACCCCCGTGAAAATGGATGGATGGTTAACAATGCTGCTTACCTGTGAAGTGTACTCACTTGTGTTGCCACCTCGTCTGGCTCTGTTCATCTGCAAATCTGCTGTATCAGATGTACACGGACTACTCTGAATTCCATTCCTATGGTGTCATCAAAGATTTGCACCGTGCTAACCAAAGCCCCCTTGCAGGGTCTGGGAGAGTGTTGGCTGAAGGATGAGACGCCGCTGGACGTCCCGGAGAGCGACGCTGTGGATGTGCTGAAGCTGACGGCTAAAGTGGACCTGTGCTGTCCGGACCACGCGTGGTGCAGCTTATGCCTGCTGGTAGACGCTCAGCTCCATCTGCATGACGGAGAAGACTTGGATGAACATCTCCACGACCAGGAGGCCAAACATTCGTCAGGTGGGACTCTTCATGGATTGTTTTTGATTTGATTTTGAATCTAATAGTCGTTTGAACGGGTTTTTGTGGACAATATTTGATGTTTTATAAAATGTAGCATGTCATATATTTTTTATGAGCACTTCCATCTTCAACGCTTGCCTACTTTTTTTCCATTTCATTAGCTCTCAGTTAGAATTGCGTTGCATTTGTTTTCATGGACAGGAAGTATATTCCATTTGCCTTTATTAACTTGCGGGACAGGCTGTGCACTTCTTACTCTTATTTGACTTGCCTTTCATTTGATATACACTCATTTCATCCAGCTGGCTTGTTTGTGTCTTCTCACCATTTCATATTGCATCACGTGACCCCGGAGCATTTGGACGTATGGATTGGTAGGACGTTAGCGTAGCGAGACGAGGAGGAGCACTGAGCTAAGCTGA
This sequence comes from Oostethus manadensis, assembly GCA_024372805.1. Taxonomy (NCBI): domain Eukaryota; kingdom Metazoa; phylum Chordata; class Actinopteri; order Syngnathiformes; family Syngnathidae; genus Oostethus; species Oostethus manadensis. The sequence goes on along the minus strand of QODF01000045.1, from coordinate 2,128,790 downwards.
ATGTTTCTGTGTGCAGCGACAGCGTCTGTGACCTTGTGTTACAAAACACCACCAACCTTCCCAGAGTGCAAGCGGGTGGACTTCACAGCCAATCACACGGCTCTTCCGCAGGATACAGCAAAGGTAAACGATGACCACGGTTCTGAAAGGACGGCGCGGTGACTTAGGGTGCGAGTGTGTGCAGGTATCCTTGGTGATCTGGAAGCCGGCTGGGGTTTTCTTCAGCAGCGTCGTGCACGTCTATTCCTCAAGATCCAATCATCCGATCACAGTAGTCGTAGAGGCGCCTTCTCTGAACGAAGGTAAAAGCACATGACAGCACCACGTGGTAACGCTGGTCACATTCGCGTGTCTGCTTTCTTGCATGTTGGCAGTGTGCTCTCCAACGCCGCAGCGACGCATCCAAGAGTGTCACGGTGAGTGATGTGAACATCTTAGCTGTCTTGTTATATACATGTATTTTTTTACTAGAGTGTGTGTGTGTGTGTGTGTGTAATCATTAGCAAAAAGCTACAATTTACTAAAAAAAATTTACTGCAATAATTACATGATTTCATATCATAGTATATGATAAATATACTATATAAATATAATAAATAATTATTATTTCAAAAATAACATTCTAATAGTTCAAGAAGAATTAACTGGAATATAAAGTCATAATAGTGCAAGAAAAAGTCACAATTTAACGAGAAAAGAAAGTCTTGACGGTGCAAGAAAAAGTCACAATTTAACGAGAAAAAGTATTGACGGTGCAAGAAAAAGTCACAAATTGTTTCTGAGGTAAAAAAAGACAAGGCCAAAATATGATGCGACTAAACAAAACCTACTTTTGCAAGAAAAAGTATTTTGAGGCTAATGATGGAATGTTACAAGAATGCAAAGTTGGCCGTGTGTGTGCGTGCGTGCGTGCGTGTGCCTGTGTGTGTGTGTGGGGGTGGTGAGAGAGGTACAAAGGTGCTCTTTAAAAGTATACTTTGGAAGCTTTAGTTGTACGCCTGTAAATACAGCAGAATAAAAAAAGGAGCATTTGGGACACAAAAGCTGTCCTATCAAGTGATCTTCAGTGTGACTGCAAAGCAAAAAGCACCAACTGTGTTTTTTCTCTTTTGGCCCGAACCAAAGTTGGAAGGCAGCCATCTAGTGCTTTTTGGCGTCTTGCTCATGAGAACTTGTCTTTCCAGTACCCGCCATCAGCAGTGTCATCAACCGAGACACGAATGAAGTGGAGCTGAAGTATGCCGGAGGGAACGGGAGCTTCCCTTTAATGTGCATCCAGTATGAGACCAACGGAAGATGCCAGGTGGGTGTGGTAGAAAAGTGGCTTACATGAAAATGCCACGCATTGCTACATTCCTGTTTCTCTCCTTAGAGCTGGAAGAAGAAAACCATCCCATTGCACTCGGTCGCCCCCTGCTTGTGTCTCCAGGTACCTTCCAGACTCTACACACGTTGTATTTGCCCTCATTCACCATCTTCACGTGAGACTCGAGCACACTTTACTCTGCCGTCTGAAGATATCAAGACAGGTGAATAATGGGACCCACCTGTTCCCCTAGAAAGGCGGATATTAAAAGAGCGTTCGTGCTAACACGGAATACTTTTTCCTGCGGCATGGATGTCACATAGCAACAAAACTCGGCAGCTCCAACATGTAGCCTTACCTTTCGCTAGCGAGTGAAGCTTGTCGCTAGCCCGCGTGGTGTGGTGAGGTGTCACTATGCCGAGAACTTAGTTCTTGGGCGTAACAGTTGGTTTGGTTAACATGCAGGTCACATGATGCAAAGGAGCCTTGTTGGCGCTTTTTAGGGCTTTTTTCACGCGACCTTCTAGCCAGAATAGGTGCGTCCCATGACATGCTTTCATACCTGATTGTATGTGTTTAGAAGGCCCAGAGCAGCGAAATGGGGTGGTGGACACAATGAAGCCTAAATGCAGGATGTCCAACGTGCAGACGGGGGTCGCTTTTGACTTGTTTTATTGGCGCTCGGCACATTCCAAAAATACAATCCAATTAAAAAACTGGGAAAAGAGGAGTAATAGTACACACGAAAGTCCAAATATTGGAAGAAAAAAAATCTTAATGTGACAGAAAAAAGTTTACTTTACTTTAAAAAATGTAAGCATAAGGTTGAAATTTTACAGAAAGTCTTTTTTATTTAGCGAACCAAAACAAACAATTCTTAGTTTTAGAAAACAAAGAATAAAGTTTCAACTTTTAATAGATATTTGTCAAATAAAAGTAAAGGCAATGACAGCAAAGGTCATGTCAGGTCATGACACGAGACGATACCTGAGATCGGGTCTACGACATGAGATGAGACTTTGCTTGTGTGTACGCTAGCGGCCCCGCCTCCACCCACCCAGGCAAAGAGGATTATCATCTTCCCTTTCCTTTGCTATTTCTAAACGAGGAAACGTTTTCTTCTCGCGACCCCTTCCTCCTGTATACCTGGAATTTCAGGTTTTGACTGCCAATTTTGGGATGTTAAAAACTGCATCAGGGGGTTGCCTACAGCCACAGCTGTTATTGCTCATTAGAAACGCCGGCAGGTTGTTTGCCCCCGCAGCTCCTGGCGCCAGTATGAGACTGTCAAGTGTTGATGGTATGCTTGTCATGCGGCAAACATGTCTTGGCAGCTCTGGGACGAGGACGACCAGCGGAGGCCGAGGCGCTTTCAAAGCTGCCCCTTCCGAAAGGAAGGTAAGAGTACCTTTTGTTCCGTACAGTAAACAATGCTTGCCCATGCAGGAGAAATGATGGGTGACAAGGTAGCATTTGTAACCACACACGTGCAATCCAAGTGTAAAAAGAAGCCGTAGCTGGTACTCCGTCTGCCTGGGAGGCCAAACAGCTCCCCGTATTTTTAGCCATGTTGTACTCTTCATCGTCTGTGGTTATCGTCACACATCACGATCACACGTCACACAGAACGTGTGCTTTCATCCCTTCTTTTATTGGGGTTATGAGAATAACATTGAAACATATCATCCTTCTGTCCCAAATATTAAGAAAAGAAATGGCGCTATTGTGGAAAACACTGAAAAAAAGATAATATTGTGGGAATCAAGTCATCGTTACAAGAAGGAAGTGGTTGCAAAATGATGGAGGAGAAGAGCAGACATTTTACTGCAATACAGTGAGAATATTTAGAGAAGAAAATGCTACTTTTAGGAGAACAAGACTAGTATTGTGAGGAAAAACTAACATCATCAACAAAGGACGTTTTTGGAATTTTCCAAGTCCCAATATTGAAGTTACATTTTCAAGAAGAAAAAGTGGAACATCTCCACCACTGTCTCCATCAGGCTTCCTCCTGACTAACATGTGGCGCAACCTGACGGCCTCTGTGGGCCTCCGGGGCGGCGCGCTGCTGTGGAACCTGTCTGCCCCCTGCAGGCTGGAGGGGGCGCTGTGGCCCTGCCGCCGCACCTCCCGGCACGGTTGCGTTGAGATTGAAGGCTTCAGGCAACGGCTGGACAATACAACATGGACGCAAAACAGAAAAGGACTCTGGGTAAGGTCCCTGGATGAGTGAGCTCTTCAATAAATGGACCTCGGCCCGTATGGGACCCTCACTTACTATTAGATGCTTTGATTGGCAGTTTTTCTAATTTTGCATATTTTTGGGTGTAGTTTTTTTACGTGCAGATAATCGGTGCTTATTTTTGCTACCAGTAACAACGTCTAGTAGAAGCTGCAAAAAGATCAGCGTCCAACCATCAGCGTGTGTGTGCAGGTGAAGACGGGCGTGTTTGAAGACGTGGACGTGCAGCGGGCGCCATGCGTGATGGTAAAACACCGAACACGAACAGTCTCTGCAGCACCTGATGCCCCTTTTTTTTGGCAGGTGGAAGTGGGGAGCCGAGGCCTCCACCTCGGGCCCTTCTGCTACGGCAGCTGTAAGTCTGCTGATACCAGACGGAAACCTCCCGAGTTCTCATGCTGGTGTTGTCATTGCAGCAGCCAGGTGGCGCTGGAGCTTGCTGGGTGCGGCTGCTCTGCTGCTGGCGATCTTGGCGGCGCTGATGTTCTGTCTGCGCCGTGACTTTGTCAAGGGTAGGTTGGAGATACACTCGGGTCACGAAACTTTGTTCTGTCTTTAAAGTCGGTAAGTTCTGCTTACCGGGTCGTACGATCTTCTTTCCCCGCTCCTCGGCCATTTTGTTCCATGATGCTCGCCTTTGATGCATGTCAATCTCTTTGTGATGGAGGATGCGATACACCTATCGCCGTATCGTTCCAAAACACAACCGATACGATACCGTCACGTGGTACCGTTTATTGATCTCGCCTTTTATTTATCTTGCAGGTACAAGAAAGTCATTCTTTCCATATTTTCGTGAAAGCCCATGGTTCCCCAAGCGTGCCGCAAGGCGGGCGTCCGTGCCCAAACCCAACCCAACCAACGCCAGCGCTGCTAATGCTATTCCAGTCCTGCTAAGCTGCAGGCTCTGGCGATGTTTCACAGACGGACTGTGAAGCGCTTGCTAGTCTTGCATGTCTCCACCATCCATCTAAGCATTTTGGCTGATTCTTCTCTAGCAGGAGCCTGATGCCCACGCAGACGCACCTCTCGCTTGTCAATTGGATCGGGTCGCGTGGCTTTATCCTTTACCGCAGGGCTTGCCGACGTGTGTGATGCTTCTTCCTTTTCTTCTGTAGGTTGGGTGAGCAGATCTTTCTGGGGAAAACCAGCATGCTTGACAAATTCCAAAGCCCTGATGAGTCCTCACATAGTTCTCCTGAGCCCCCCAGATGCTCACGATGATGTTTCCAAAGCAGTTTGCGGCCTGGGCTGTCTGCTCATGAAGCAGAACTTTAGCGTGTGTGTGGACCAGTGGAGCAGGAAGGAGCAGCGCAGCCTGGGGCCCGTGCCGTGGCTCCACTCCCAGTTGCTGCGCTTGGAGAGCCTGGGGGGTCACGTGGTGCTCATCTTGACTAGCAAAGCCTTGGAGCTTGCACACCAGTGGAGCCGTCAGCGCCGGGAGGCAGGAGGAGACGGGAATGCGCATCAGACGCCGTACTCGGACGTGTTCACGGCCGCGCTGTACCTCATCCAGGGGGACAAAGAGCTTTTTCTCCTGGTCACCTTTGACCCCGGCGTGGTGCAGCTCCGTGGTAGCTTCCCAGAACTCTTTCAGGGCCTTGATCTGCTCCAGCTTCCTTCCCAGATGAAACCTCTTCTGTGTGAGCTGGCGGGGCGAGGAAAACGGTCGCCTGGAAACGCGGAAGCCCGGATGGCTGGAGATGAAAATACTCTATACTGTATATAAAATACTGTATATGAAAATACTCTATGAAAATACTGTATATGAAAATAGTGTATATGAAAATAGTGTGTATGAAAGTACTGTAAAACTAGTGTGTATGAAAGTACTATATATGAAAGTACTGTATATGAAAGTACTGTATATGAAAATACTCTATGAAAATAGTGTATATGAAAATAGTGTGTATGAAAGTACTGTAAAACTAGTGTGTATGAAAGTACTGTATATGAAAGTACTGTATATGAAAGTACTGTATAACTAGTGTGTATGGAAGTACTGTATATGAAAATACTCTATGAAAATAGTGTATATGAAAATAGTGTGTATGGAAGTACTGTATAACTAGTGTGTATGAAAGTACTGTATATGAAAACACACCAAGGGACTGAGAAGTACAGTACATGCATTGAAACAACATTATTGTCATGACGTCATTTTTGTGTTCTTGCATTCCAGCAGTTGTATGTTTGTAAAACAGGGTCCTCCAAAGTGTGGCCCCCTTGCAGCCCGGGCTCGTTTTACTATTGGCACTAACGTTAGACAAAAAACCAAACGCTCACCATCGTGCTCTGCCTCCAGGCCTGGCTCCGAAAGGGGGCCCGGTGACGAGCGGAAATACCGTTCAATTTGTGTACTCATCTTTAGGGTTTAATGAGCCCTTCTTGGTCTGTATTACTGTAGTACAACGTATTCACAAAAACTAGATTATGTATACTAAACAATGTACAATGTCCCAATAAATACAAATATTGAATGCAAACATTCTAAATATTCATTCATTTTCTATGTCGCTTATCCTCATTAGGGTGGCGGGGATGCTGGAGCCTATCCCAGCAGACTTTGGGCGGGAGGCGGGGTACATCCTGGACTGGTCGCCAGCCAATCGCAGGGCACATATAGACAAACATTCACACTCTCATGGAGAATTTAGAGCGGCCAATGAAGCTAACATGCATGTTTTTGGAATGTGGGAGGAAAGCGGAGTACCCGGAGAAAACCCACACACGCACGGGGAGAACATGCAAACTCCACACAGAGATGCCCAATGGAGATTCGAACCATGAACCTCCTGACTGTGAGCCCAATGTGCTAACCACTCGCCCACCGTGCGGCCCCATTGTATATATAATATAGAATACATGGAAAAGATGTACAGTATTCAATTGTTTCAGGTAGAAATCATTGGCTACTCATGACTCGGCAAGCCCCAGATAGCAGGTTGTTTGTTGATCTCCTTGCAGGTGGTACTGCCTGTATGAGCGTCACGATCGTTCACACAAGCTACGTCATGTGATCCTTTGCATGGCAGTGTAATACATGAATGAAGAATATCACACCGTTGGAAGGAATGACACGCCTCAGATCACACATGTACAATATATATGATCTTCTCCTGCCTGGAGGCTTCATTTACTTGCTTGATTACCATCTTCATACGTCAGTCCTGATTTCAGGATGATAGACGAGGTTGATGTTAAACTGAGCTAAAGTGATGAGGGTAATAATTTCCCACGTGCAAAAACATGCCTGCTGACATGACTATTTTTTCCACCTATCCGCAGCAGACCTCCACAATCTTGTCTCTTTGAATGCACAGCGTAGGACGCTTGGCCAAGAGGGGTGGTGTCGCTAGAGCTCGGCTTCTCTCTGGCAACAGGTCCTCGAAGCTCTCGGTCTTTGGTCTAAGTCTTTGTCCAAGTCTATCCAAACTCATTATTATTCCCATCAAACTAATAATCATTATATTTATTCATCACAATTCTCTTGTAAGCATAACAAATATAGTACAGTAAATCCAAGAAGGAGTTCTAATACATGATTAATATGTTGCTATATGATGATAGAATAATAATGATGGAAATAAGGAATAATAATGCATATTGTACGTGTGTGTAGGTGTAATATTTTGTTTATGTATTATACTGTATAACACAGCGTGGGAGTAAATAAGCTCGTCTTCTTCTCATTCCTTTTCCAGCCCAAATGTTGTCACTTTATTTTCATTGTGTTCTGTTTTGTGTATTTTGGGGCTCAAAATAAACAATCAATTAATCCAATTTAAAAATACTATGAAATATGAATAACGACATTGTAAATATAGCAAATAGAGACTGTGTGAGCGGAGAGAAAGCAAGAGACTTTTATTCTGATGGCTATGAAGTAGCAATACTGGTATTAAATACTGGTATTAGGGGTGTTACATCACATACAATAGCAAACTGGGCCACGGAGGGCAAACTCTTAGATCTCTTTTGTAACAAATAAAAACAACAGGAAACATCACAGAGTATCCATGCTTGTCATAAACAAATCTTTTCTATTCCTTCTTCCTCTATGCATTACAACACACACACGCACACACACACACACACACTTACAGCAGCAACCCCGGCAAACATGCTGACAAAACTGCACAGGCTGACTACGAAGCGGGGCGGGGGAAACAGGTCGTCATTCAGCATGCTGGGCGTTCACGGGGCGTTCACGGGGCGTTCACGGGGCGTTCACGGGGCGTTCACGGGGCGTTCACGGGGCGTTCACGGGGCGTTACTGCTCACGTTTACTGTACGAATACGAAGCCACAGCAAAAGAAATGTGCAGGAGGTATAAAAAAGCAAATGGCGTTTGCGGCACGGCTCACAGTGATCTGCTGAATGCAAGCAAGCAGGAGGAACGGCGTGGCGCCCTCACCCCGTTGGCACTGAAATACAGTACGTAGCGTAACGTAGCCTTCCCTTTCCTTGTCCCGGTAGGAGGAGCTCCTACTTCAAGTATTCACCGGATGAGGACCTGAAAACTTGCCCTTCGTTTTGCTCCACCGTTGGTTTACGCTTGTTGGTCCCGTCACAAAAATGTCCTGTAAAGATCCTGTACTCTATGTACTCTATGTACTGCGTGTACTCTATGTACTGTATGCACTGTATGTACTGTGTGTACTCTATGTACTGTGTGTACTGTATGTACTCTATGTACTGTGTGCACTCTATGTACTGTGTGCACTCTATGTACTGTTTACTCTGTGTACTGTATGTACTGTGTGTACTCTATGCACTGTATGTACTGTATAAAACTGTGTGTACTCTATGTACTGTGTGTACTCTATGTACTGCGTGTACTCTATGCACTGTGTGTACTCTATGTACTGTGTGTATTCTATGCACTGTATGTACTGTGTGTACTGTATGTACTGTTTGTACTCTATGTACTGTGTGTACTCTATGCACTGTGTGTACTCTATGTACTGTGTGTATTCTATGCACTGTATGTACTGTGTGTACTGTATGTACTGTGTTTACTGTATGTATTGTGTACTCTATGCACTGTATGTACTGTGTGTACTGTATGTACTCTATGTACTGTGTGCACTCTATGCACTGTATGTACTGTGTACTCTGTGTATTGTGTGTACTGTGTGTACTGTATGTACTGTGTGTACTCTATGCACTGTGTGTACTCTATGCACTGTTTGTACTCTATGTACTGTGTGTATTCTATGCACTGTATGTACTGTGTGTTCTCTATGTACTCTATGTACTGTGTGTTCTCTATGCACTGTATGTACTGTGTGTACTGTATGTACTCTATGTACTGTGTGCACTCTATGCACTGTGTGTACTGTGTACTCTGTGTACTGTATGTATTGTGTGTACTGTATGCACTCTATGTACTGTGTGTTCTCTATGCACTGTATGTACTGTGTGTACTGTATGTACTGTATGTACTGCAAGTACGGTAAGTACAGCGGTGGGGATAGACACCAACCAACACCAGATTTGGTAACAGTCTAACAGTTTTTGCTCGGAACAGCAGAAAAGACACGCAAAAGACAGAAATGGTCGTTCTGTCTTCATGCAACCCAAGCAGACAACTTTTTGTGTTTGCCGGCTTTTAGCTCAGGGGTGTCTAAATACCAAAAAGCCGTCAAGTTTTCTCCACACCAGGCTCTCCAGCCAGGACTCATCTGTGGATCCGTACCCAAATATCCATACTGGAATATTATATATATATATGTATATGTATGTGAGTAGTTTGTAATAATCCATCATAAGAATATCATTTGACATATTTTAGGATTGTGTCCTTCAGGTGCCGGTTTCTTTTGTCAGGATTCAAAAGAAACAAAGGAAAACTTCTATTTCTAGAATGGGCACTTTGGAGACCCTTGCCAAAATGTGTCCGGAGGTTCCTCAGAGAGGCCGCAGCAGCCAGACCCCCACCCCTATGACCCCCATGACACGTAGACCTGAAAATCCTTTGTCCCTTTAAGGCTGCGTTCACACTTGTGGTTCTGTACTCTGGTCCAAAACAAAACATCCATTCATCTTCTTCCAAGGTGGGGTCACGGGAGTAGCAGCCT
>QODF01000045.1:2082764-2111819 GCA_024372805.1 Oostethus manadensis | reverse complement strand
ATACATCGATACTATCTATACTGCTATACATCTATACTGTAGATACATCGATACTATCTATACTGCTATACATCTATACTGTAGATACATCGATACTATCTATACTGCTACACATCTATACTATAGATACATCGATACTATCTATACTGCTACACATCTACACAGTCGTCCCTCGCTAGATCAGTTTCTTGACCAAATAATAAATGATGGCTGTTTCGAGGTTGACTAGGATCTCTTTGTCAAACACAGCCAGAGAAAAGTTCTGTGTAGTGCTGACTAAGCATCAGTAATGTTCTGAGGCAAGAACGTTAGATTACATAACATTCCACACTGCATGGAGCCCGGCTACTGGGCTAGCAGAACCCAGCCCACATGCCCACAAGGCTGAGTTGGAGTAGAGAAAAAGGTTCCCCACTCATTCCATGTACAAGTGGTAAGTTTTGGTGTATTTGTCTTTCTCTCACTCTGTCTGAAACACGTTCTTAAATTCAGAAAAAGTAAGTTGGAGTGGCTAACTAGTTAGCCAGCTGTGCTCGTGGTGGCCATCTGTTATGTCCCTGCAGTGATCCCGTAGCTGGGCAATGTGACGTAAACAAAGAATAATAGGAGTATAAAAGTGACTATAGGGGTGTTAATTCATGTCTACAGGGCTCTAACAAATGTAACAATAATAATCTGTATGTAGAAGGTCATAAACAGCTCTTCTATGCTCTACCTATGAAAGTATTCTGTATATATTCTTTGTTAATATTGAATCCTACTTGGTGGAAATTCATTTCTTGCCGTCGAGACCAATTCATCCCGATAATCGAGGGATTACTGTACAAACTGTACACTGTCTACTCTAAAGTGTATCCAAGTTGACTTTCTATGGGATCGTCCTTAAGATGATATACTGCAATAAAAAGGGTTGCTGTACGCTGCAAAATGCATCCATGACAGAACCTTTCTGTGCACAATGAACAAGCATATTGACTGTACCTGCTCTGCAGTTAGTCTCCCAGCCTGACTTCCCCTCCACAAAAAATCATAAGACAGAAAAGGTTCCCTTGGCGAGTGCAGGTAACAAATGTTTGGGGGGTGTTGTTATGGCTTGGTCTGGCTACGCGCCCCCAGTGGTCATCTGGTCGACAAGAGAACAACAACAGTCAGCCATGGAACCGCATGCAGCATCAGCAAATTCTAACAAGTTCATCTCACCCCTCCAAGCAATGTTGATACTTTGGTCGTCATAGCAACGTTATGCCCATATGCCTTCCTCGTCATCCTGAAGCATGAGGAGAAAAAGGCAAGCCGTTAATAATATACCGCATGTCCGGCGTGAAATAACACCGGGCTTCACCAGATGAGACCGTACACAAGATTGGACCCGACAAGATTTTAACTTTACTTTTAAGAAAAGTAAGAAAAACATATAACAACATACCGACTCTTTTCATTTCCACTACATTACCTTGCATTTCTCCTTATAAGGCTAATATTCTGTACTCTGCCTCCAACCAGTCTTACTCTGTTCATGCCGTTGTTCTATGGAACAAACGTGCCAAGGTGCTGAAAGCCATGCACAGAGTGAACTCTCTTCCTGCCTGTTTGGAGCTGAGATTCGAGGAGAAGAGACACGCATGCACATCGAAATATTATTGCTATAATAATAATATGTATAATATAATAATTAATATGTAGTTTTCCAGGTCTTTTAATGGATTGTGTGGGTCATTCAGTTATGTATGCACACATTTTTCTCATGTTTTAATCTCGTGAGATCTTGTAACCCCCCTAAATAGCACACAACATCCTGGAAATGCTCCAACGATCTTGAAAGAATGAATTTTACAAAGAGGACGAGGCATTCACTGCATGCAGACAATAACTGGAGTCTGTGGAGTCTCCTTGGGATAAGAACCGTGCCATTTACCATGACCGCAAAGCGACTTCCAATTCCTGGAGCCAAAACCATCAATAGGAAAATCTTGGAGTGTATGGATCACACCGGATAAGCAGCCCTTTTCTATCGTGCAAGATGCGGGATTCACCAAACTTGAGTTCCTGGAAGCCATTCCCAATCCCAAATATTTCTCACATGTATATTTATATTTAAATATATTTAGATTTAAATATATATGTATAATAGAGCTGGTTAGATGGTGTATATTTATATGTATATTTATAATAAAGCCGGTTAGATGGTGTATATTTATATGTATATTTATAATAAAGCCGGTTAGATGGTGTATATTTATATGTATATTTATAATAGAGACTGTTAGATGGTGTATATTTATATGTATATTTATAATAAAGCTGGTTAGATGTACCTAATGTACTGGCGAGGTGGCAGGGGGGTAGGCAGCTAATAACACAACAACAACACATCACTTGAGAGACATCTAACCTGGTCGGGGGAAGGGCGGTGACCAGCGTGCGGGGGTCCGCGGCCCGGCCCTCCACGATGATGGGGCGATGGGTGGCGTGGATGCTGACCGTGGTGGGGGCCCTGGGGGTGTTGGGGATGCTGAGGATGTTGGGGGTGCTGAGGATGTGGATGTTGAGGGTGGGGCACTTGTTGGGGAGGACCATGTGGGTGCGGGGGATGTTGAGGGTGTTGAGGATGCGGGTGCTGCGGCGTGGGATGGCCATGCGGGTGCTGTGGTGGGTGCTGGAGGTGCTGTTGGTGCGGATGTTGGGGCTGTGGGGGGCGTGGATGCTGTTGATGCTGCGGGTGCTGGGGAGGTGGTTGAGGGTGCTGCTGCGGGTGCTGCGGATGTTGACTGTGAGGGTACTGAAGTTGCGGCTGCTGGGGGTGAGGGTGCTGCGGGGCGGCCTGTGGGTGCTGCGGATGCTGCATGTGAGGGCCGTGTGCGTACGGGACCTGCTGGGCGTGAGCTGGGTGTGGGTACTGGGTCTGAGGCTGTGGCTGGGGGTGAGGGGCCTGGGGCTGGGCATGGTGTGGACCGTGTGGATGGTACTGTTCATCTTCATAGTTGTCAGCAATCAGCTTCATTCTGCTTTGAGTCTATCGGAGGACACGAGGACAGCATTGGTCATTCAAGATATGTCACGTGTGAATTTCATCATTGGCGGTAGCGGCCATGCAGTACTGACATGCTGTTTGAGTTGGTGCATCAGTTTGTCTCGCTCCCTCTTGAGGGCCATCACCTCTTCTTGGGTCTTCTTTTTGTTGGAGGCAGACAGTTCCAACAGTGCAATGTTAGCATCTTTCTCACTTATGGCCGCCAGCAGGGCTTGTTGTCTGAAAAAGTTAAAAATAATCATTTATTCATCCATTTTCTACACCGCTTGTACTCATCAGGGTGTGTGTGAAATCTGAATGGTTGAAAAATATGGCCGCCATCAAGCAAAATGTCTTTGCATGGGCACGGGCAAGACTGGGCACCTAAAAATCCGTAAGTGTCTAATGACTAGTGAGGATGTCTGCAGTCTTGCTTTCATCAACAACGACGACGACGTAACTATTTTGTTTATGAGGATCTCAACATGTCTCTTTGATGACTAAAACATGATGAGTCGCGTGTGAGTTTTCGTTGACGACATGAGACTGGACGGAAATGTTAGTGGCCGAGGCACGCGATGGGTGTGGCGGCGCAGCAGGGGGAGGTGCCAACTGATTCAGCCTGGCATAGTGACAATTTTGTGCCAAAAGGCTTTGCCAAAAGGTGCGTTGAGAGCTCGCCAGCTCCCACCTGGTCTACTCTTGGCGTAAGGCGAAGCACAACCGGTCTAGTGGTAATTTGGCGGACTGGCGCACACGTCACCAAAACTGTTTACACCGGTTTACACAATGTCACGCACATTTGAACAACATGAGCGAGCTCATTTTGTGGTCAATAGTTAATCACAACAATGACCACGCCATCAGCCACGCCATAAGCCACAGACCACGGCATCAGTCACGGCATTGGACACAGGCCACGCCATCAGCCACGCCATCGGCCAGAGACCACGGCATCGGCCACGGCAACGGCCACAGACTATGACATCGACTACGCCAACGACCACAGACCACGGCATTAGCTACGCCATCAGCCACAGACCACGGCATCGGCCACAGACCACGGCCACAGACTATGACATCGGCTACGCCAACGACCACAGACCACGGCATTGGCTACGTTATCAACCACAGACCACGGCATCGGCCGTGCCAACAGCCACAGACCACACCACGGCATCTGCCACGGCATCGGCCACAGACCACGGCATCGGCCACGGCAACGGCCACAGACTACGACATTGGCCATGCAATCAGCCACAGACCACGGCATCAGCCATGGCATCGGCCACAGACCACGGCATTGGCTACGCCATCAGCCACAGACCACGGCATCGGCCATGCCATCAGCCACAGACCACGACATCAGCCATGGCATCGGCCACAGACCAGGGCATCGGCCACAGACCACGGCATCAGCCACGCCATCGGCCACAGACCACGGCATCAGCCACAGACCACGGCATCAGCCACGCCATCGGCCACAGACCACGCCATCGGCCAAGCCATCGGCCACCACTAGGGGGCGTTCACTGTGGCCGAGCCATTCACACTGTGGTTAAAATGAGTGCAGGGACACCTTTTTACTGGCATGTACTTGACTGTATTACTTTACTTGTGCAGAAACTCCAATACTCTTTTATTTTCAATCCTCTGACCATTTCATTATCTTTATTATTTATATAGAGGAGGATCCTCCATTGGGCGTGAATAACTTATTTAAATAATGTTCAAAACAATTTTGGTCATCCAACTTATTGCTCACAGAAAACAATATTTTGGTATATTTTTTCATTTGTAAATGTTATTATGAAGTTTGTATGAAACTTCATTCATTATTATGGAATTTCCGAAGACACGACATCTGCGCGGATGATTCTCCATCCATAAGCATCCACGGATAAAAACACTTACTTCATCTCTAGAATCTCCTCCAGCTGTTTCCTGCGCTCTTGCCTCATGTTGGTCAGGTGACTGTCCCGCTCCTGCAGGGACTGCTGCGTGGACGACAGACGCTGCTTGGTGGAATCCAGCTCCTGACGTGTCCTCTCTAGGGTGTTCATCAGCTCCTCCAGCTGGTTGACAGACATTATGATTAGAGTATGACGTATCGCTCATTAATCAACATTGATGAATATGTAATATTAACTTTTTTGGCTGCACTGAGATTCTGGGGTTCTGTTCCTGTGTGTCCCTGTGCTGCACCCTGCCCGAGTACCTGGCCCCTCCCCCTCAAACACACACACAGACCAGCGAGGCGCAGCTCTTCCTGCCTCACCCACTCGGCTGCAGCACAGAAAACCAGGAGAGAAACGGTGGAGGGAAGAAGTTTTCACACCATGGTAAGTATTTAACACCACACTGTGGTGCCACACTGTCACATTCTAGTTTTCTTCACGTATTACAGCATTTCAACACCATGAAAGTGGCATCTCTGTAAGATGCACAAAGATAGATGATCTAATCTAAGACTAGCACCCCTGACAATCCCTTATTATGAGTTTCTGCAACAGCGACCCATGTTGAAACACACCTTGGAGTGGTGGCCACTCTCCATGGAGCTGTCCTTACGACCGTCCTGTCCCAAGCCTTTCTTGTCCCCTTGGGGTCCAAGCTTGATGTTTGAGCCCTTCTTGGTCTGCTCTTTGCCTCCTTGCCTGTGGAAGCAAACATCATTAAAAGTGAACCGTTCATCTGCCATTCTGCGGGTGTTAGATAAAAGTTAAGGAGCGCTTGCAGTCAAGCAGAGGTATGGATTAGACACGTTTGGAAAACACTTGGTTCCTGAATGCTGCCAGTCATGAAACACGCAAACTGATGGGCTCATGTTAAAGCGTTACTCATGGGAAGACACTTACATGATGTTAGAGCAGTGGAGGAGGGGGGCCAGGATGTTACCTACCTGGGAGCCAGACTGCACATGAGGGAGGGGGATGGTAAAAGAGAAGAAGGGACAACAGGACAAGTGGGAAACACATTGGAAACCAGCAATAAAATAAAAAAACCCGATGAAAACACATTAGAACCAGAACATTAACACATGGAAGAGACAACACACACTCAAGTCAAGTTTCCACCAAACAGTATCGGCTTCAACTGCCGTCTTTCCTCGCTATGTCGCACTTTCACTATCGCTCCCTCGCGCTTTTTCATCAATGGATGTGATAATGATGGCTGTTTGGCGGATGACCGTGGTCCAATATTAGTCAAAACATATGTAAATACAAGTGGCCCGTAGTATTCTGCTCACTAGGCACTAGACATGACACAAAACATTGATGAGACATAAATGGGAGACATAAATTCCTCCCATACTGTGTGGAGGTGCTAAGTTTTTGGCTTCTTAAGTTTAGATGAAACACATTTGAGGATAACTGGTTAGATTCTTGAGTCCCTACAGCATCAAAGTTGCACAATGACTAATAGGAGTGTAAAGGTGACTACAGGCGTGCTATTTCATGTCTACGGGGCTATAATGATGTTATAAACTGTATTTAGAAAGTCACAAACGGGGTTTCTACCTACATGGTTTTCTACCATCTAACCGGCTCCTCCTACCAAAATATCCCATTCAATAACACAGAATTGTACATCACAGAAATTATTTTAGTCCTGAAACCAGTTTACTGCTATGTAGCATACTGGGACATTCAAACCACCATCTGCAATGGGAAAAAGCACAATCGTCTGTCATTTTCTGGACATTGTCAGAGGTGACATAATATATATTAATTATTTATATATATTAAAAATTGACTTTACATACGAGGGATGTAGAATATTCTCATTCATCCAGGTCAGGTTGTATTCTCAGGGCATTCAATCCTTCGCCACTGGACTGTTCAGGTTGTCTTAAAAGATGTTTGGAATCTCATCTGAGCAGACTTCATTAGTTCATGCTCACAGACTAGGTGGGACACACACCAGTCAGACTAGATAGAACAGCTCTAGTCTACTTCATGCTCAAAG
Source organism: Oostethus manadensis (assembly GCA_024372805.1). Lineage (NCBI taxonomy): Eukaryota > Metazoa > Chordata > Actinopteri > Syngnathiformes > Syngnathidae > Oostethus > Oostethus manadensis. Next base: position 2,104,840 of record QODF01000045.1, on the reverse strand, counting down.
GCTTGGTGGGACACACACCAGTCAGACTAGATAGAACAGCTCTAGTCTACTTCATGCTCAAAGACTTGGTGGGACACACACCAGTCAGACTAGATAGGATAGCTGTAGTCCAGTTTGGGCTCAAACACTTAGTGGGACACACACCAGTCAGACTGGATAGGATAGCTCTAGTCTACTTTATGCTCAAACACTTGGTGGGACACACACCAGTCAGACTAGATAGAACAGCTCTAGTCTACTTCATGCTCAAAGACTTGGTGGGACACACACCAGTCAGACTAGATAGAACAGCTCTAGTCTACTTCATGCTCAAAGACTTGGTGGGACACACACCAGTCAGACTAGATAGGATAGCTGTAGTCCAGTTTGGGCTCAAACACTTAGTGGGACACACACCAGTCAGACTGGATAGGATAGCTCTAGTCTACTTTATGCTCAAACACTTGGTGGGACACACACCAGTCAGACTAGGTGGGATAGGTGGAGTCCAGTTTGGGCTCAAAGACTTGGTGGGACAGACTCCAGTCAGACTAGATAGGACAGCTGTAGTCTGAGAGCCTGGTGCAAGATCCAATCTAACCAATTAACCTCTAAGGAAGGAGGCAGGTCCAGACGGGAATGGTTGGCTCTTTAGTGGTGTCGCGTGAAGTTTAGGATACAAGGAGTGGGGTCTCCTTGCTTTTGTTCTTCATGGAACGAGATGCACTTTTCACAAACAACCAGTTTGTGTGGTGGGCAAAACACCGGGTCACGTCCAAAACTCAACGGACTGTGTCAAGAAAATGAGACGTTTAAAATTGGAGCTGGACCTGCATCCTGCTTTAGACGATACAGGAAATGAATTCATTTCGCCGATAAAATCCCAGATATTGGCACCCTGCTACAAGCAGTGGATTCCACCCCAGCGCATCTATCCAGCAGCAACTGGATGCAGCCCAGATGATCACAACAACCGTTCTTTCCGGTGCGGTAAAAAGACGTAGCAGCTGAGTAATACCACCTCATCATGCATATAAAGCGATACATGGCTGGCTTTTTCTCATACCTACTGCTGCAAAGTATATATACCTTTAACGGTTTATCCAACATTCCACATTGGAACAAAAGTCCCAAAAGTATGCAAGCTTCCTGCTGATGTTGGATTAATATCGATATTAGCTGATACTCAAGGCTGCAATGCTGGTTTCATACTGCAGGTGAAAAAGTTACATTGGGCCGCCCCGATGATGAGTATGACATGAGACAGCCCTCCAAAACGGGCTGCTCGGAACAAGCTGTTTAGAGGGTTTGACGTTGCTTTTCTACCACAGCAGCAGTTATGAAGACACCTCGGAAGTGTTTCATTGTTAAGGAAATGGCATGACTGAGCATGAAATCTTCCTGTCAAGTATGCGTGCTATCTTCCAGGAGGCGGTTTCTGCAGGAGTCAGCTGATTGGCCGCGCCCTTTCTGCAGCTTACACTGTAAATGTGTGCAGGTGTGCTCTGCTCTACGCGCTGCAGGTTCCTTTCCACCCCATCATGCTCCTGAGGAGCACCCTGCACTATTTTTCTTATGTTAGTTTTTAGTTCTTGTTTGTTCTGCTGTGACCGTCAGTCCTGTTTTCGGTTTTTGTTTTGTTTAGGAGTTTGAGTTTTTTTGTGTTTAGGGGTAGCAGTGAAGTGACAGCACAATGGCCCCGCCCAGTATAGGGTTGGTTTGTTCACCTCACTGTCCTTTTGTTTGTTTGGGACTTTTTCTTCGGGCACAGGAGGTGGTGTTCATTTCTTTTCTTTTTCTTTACTTTAGTTATCAATAAACTTTGGTGACTTGATTTTCCCGCCTCTTGTGTCCTCATTAAATATGTTATGTTTAAATAATAGGGTTGTAACAATGAATACTAAATATTCTATTACTTAGTTCCCGGAAATATTCCCTCTTCCGCACCTTTGCCACGGGTATGGATCATCTATTTTGGTAACTTCTGACAAAGCAAAAAAACAAACTGTACTACTTGGTGGAAAATGGGCTTAAGTTGACTGTCAAACATCAGTGAAGACTGAATGGGCCCGGCGGACGCAGGATGCACTTTCCCTGAAAACTCGGAACTGTGTGCATCTGCTGCCAAGCCCGAGGAAGGCGGACATGCAGCCAGACAGGCAAAGATCAGCCGGGTCAAAGAGAACGGGAAGCCAACAAGCGGGACGGGAGAGAACTGAGGAGAAGAGAACCAGTTAGGGATGCAGGGTCGGTCGGACACAAGTGACCTGACGTTTGAGTCTGGACCATACCTAAACAATCACCCCACTCACTGAGCAAGTGGACCTGGATGTGCATGCTGCCCACTGGGCCAAGCATTTGTCTGCCTGGGCAAGCTAGCCAGGGTGATGATGGGGGATGGGCAGCTCATGATGAAGAAAGTGGGTGATGCTACCAGGGTGGGATTAGAGCCTGGGAGGAGGAAGGCAGCATATGAAAAGGGGGAGCATGCTGGAGTCACCTCTATGAGGAGAACGTTGCTAAGATGTATCCCAATGTTCATGAAATGGTCTTGGTGGTTTTAAATAAGTAAAGTAAACACTTTCTTGGACAATTTATTATACTAAACACTAATAAATTGTCTTCAGAAATCTGGTAAAGGCTGCAAAGCAAACACATTCAAGGAAATCAACTCAACGCAGACATGAATGCAGGGATGTTTCCGTCACATGACCGCCAGTATCAACTCTGACACAAACATCCGCCAAGCACAGACCGCGACCGCTGAGCTCCAGTGCCAGGGCAGAGCACTCACTTTCCCAGGAAGTCCCACACCATGCCCCCTATCTGCTGGGGGGCGGCAGACACAGAGGGGAGCGGGTCAGGGGGGACTCTGCCACCGGGGCGAGGGGTGGGGTGAGGGGCAGAGGGAGGAGGGGGGCTGAGGTGCGAGATAATCGGATAATAATTGGACGGTGGAAGATAAAGAAAGGGAGAGGTCGGTGTGAAGGAAGAAAAAGGAGCAGGGCAGAGAAAGTGGGCAAGGATGGTAAAGAAGACTTGATTAGTCCTCTCACTAACAAATGAACTACATGAACTTCAACCAGGCAAACATCATTTCTACTTTTCAACATGCAGCCCCTTCTTTGCGCTCCTGACTTAAAATCAAACGGCAACAATGCACGCTGCTGGATTTGAAGGCGGTTCTAAGCTTCAAAATACAAAATGGGAAGGAGTGAGTAAGCAATTTATTGCAAAGAAGCATTAAAGGACCAACTTTGCTTAAGCATACTATATGTTGATGGTAATTATGTACTACATCATTTGAACACACACAAGTTATTTCTATTACATGATGTTATTCTTTACATTTATATTTGATGGCGGCAGGATTTGACGAAGCAAAGCATCATTTCTGAGTAACACTTGTCAGCTACACAAGACGAGATGTGCTGAGCCATTATAGCCATTGCTGCTGAGCTTGGACGCAGTAAGACACTCATTTCTAGCTTCTTCACACATCCTGAGCCTCATAGAACTAAAAAGTCAAGTGGTAGACCCAAAACAAATGTCAGCGGAGGATCCCATTGGCTGTTCGTCATGACACGGGTCCATCGTGGGTCCAAATGAAGGTTGTTACTGGTGTTGAGTGCAGTCCAACAAACCATCAGATCTCATCTGCCAGAGAAGGTTTTTAAGAAGAAAAAAGCTCTTCAAAGGTCTGGTCTCCTTTAAGGTTTGGAATTTTCAGGAGAGCAGGAAACATGGGAAATTGACAGGTGGAAAAAAGTTTTCTTCTCCCTTGATGGTCCTGATGGCTTCCAACGTTACTGGCATGACAAGGAGATCCCACCGGAGATGTTTTCCACACGGCACCATCACGATCCTTCAATGGAAGAATGGAGGTTGTGCAGGGGCATCAAACGGCAGAAGGCTATGTGGAGATGTTGCTCATGACTGAAGGTCCTGGTCTGTGTGGTAATGACTGGCTCTTTCAACACTTCACAAAGAACTTCTTCCTGAGGAATAGGCTGACTAATTTTGGCAAAATGTTGCTGCTTAACATGAATGGCACTGATACTGATTACTAATTACTCCTTTTGTCAATATTTTATTTCTATTTTAGACCAACAATAACACACTGTGCACTTTGTTCAATGTAAGAAGATCTACCTTTATCAACACCATCCATCCATCCATCCATCCATTTTCTTCCGTTTATTCGAGGTCGGGTCGGGTGCAGCAGCCTAAACAAGGAAGCCCAGTCGTCCCTCTCCCTGGCCACTTTGTCCAAATCTTCCCGGCGGATGCCAAGGCGTTCCCAGGCCAGCTGAGAGACATAGTCTCCCTGAACACCTCCCCAGGGAGGCGTCCGGGAGGCATCCTAACCAGATGCCCGAGCCACCTCATCTGGCTCCTCTCAATGCGGAGGAGCAGCGGTTCTACTCCGAGTCTCTCCCGGATGACAGTGCTTCTCACCCTACCTCTAAGGGAGAGCCCAGCCACCCTGCGGAGAAAACTCATTTTGGCCGCTTGTACCCGCCATCTTGTCCTTTGGGTCACTACCCAAAGCTCATGACCGTAGGTGAGGGTAGGAACGTAGATCGACCGGAAATCGAGAGCTTTGCCTTTTGGCTCAGCTCTCTCTTCACCACGACAGACCGGTGCAGAGTCCGCATCACTGCAGACGCCGCACCAATCCGCCTGTCCATCTCACGTTCCATCCTTCCATCACTCGTGAACAAGACCACGAGGTATTTAAACTCCTCCACTTGAGGCAGAACTTCATCCCCAACCAAGTGATGGCACTCAATCCTTTCCCGGGCGAGAACCATGGACTCGGATTTGGAGGTGCTGATTCTCATCCCAGCATCTTAACACTCAGCTGCGAACCGATCCAGTGAGAGTTGAAGGTCACTGCTCTGAAGGTCACTGGATTTGGTGGCCACCAAATTTAAACCCCTCAACGCCCTGGCTGCGCCTAGAAATTTTGTCCATGAAAGTAGTGAACAGAATCAACCTTTATCAACACAGTAATGCTTACTTTGGGGTTTTAACATTAATGGTGCATTTTTATCTTATAATTAAAATATTTAGAAAAAAAAAGATTCTAAAAAGATTGAATTATATAAAAATAATAAAGTCATTCATCCATCCATCCATCCATCCATTTTCTTCTAATCCGAGGTCGGGTCGCGGGGGCAGCAGCTTCAGTAGGGAAGTCCAGACTTCCCGGTCCTCAGCGACCTCTTCCAGCTCCATTGGGAGGACACCAAGGCGTTCCCAGGCCAGCTGTGAGACATTGTCCCTCCAGCGTGTCCTAGGTCTTCCCGGGGGCCTTCTCCCGACTGGGCATGCCCGAAACACCTCACCAGGCAGGCAGCAGCCTAAGCAGGGAAAACCGGACGTCCCTCTCCTCGGCCACTTCGTCCAGCTCTTCCTGAAGGATGCCGAGGCGTTTCTATCCATGAAAGTAATGAACAGAATCGCTGACAAAGGGCAGCCCTGGCAGAGTCCAACTCTCCCTGGAAACGGGTCCGACTTATTGCCGTCAATGCGAACCAAACTCTGACACCGGTCGTACAGGGTACGAACCGCCTGGATTAGGTCCGATACCCCATATTCCCGGAGCACTCCCCACAGTATTCCCCGAGGAACACGGTCGAATGCCTTCCCCAAGTCCACAAAATACATGTAGACTGGTTGGGCAAACTCCCATGCACCCTCAAGAACTCTGCTAAGTGTATAGAGTTGGTCCACAGTTCCACGACCAGGACCTAAAACCACACTGCTCCTCCTGAATCGGAGATTCGACTATCTGGCGGATCCTCCTCTCCAGAACCCCTGAAAAGACCTTACTGGGAAGGCTGAGGAGTGTGATCCGACGATAGATAGAACACACCCTCCGGTCCACCTTCTTGAAAAGCGGGACCACCACCCCGGTCTGCCAGTCCAGGGGCACCGACCCCGATGTCCATGAGATGCTCATCCACCCCTGTGGCCTTGCCACCAAAGAGCTTTATGACCACCTCGGTTATCTCAGCCCCAGAGATAGTGGAACCCGCCTCAGTGTCCCCAGGCACTGCTTCCATGTTGGAAGACGTGTCAGTGGGATTGAGGAGGTCTTCAAAGTATTCCCTCCAGCTCGAGTCGAGGTCAGCAGCACACCATGCCCACCATACACGGTGTTGACTGTGCACTGCTTCCCCACGAGCACAGATGTCCAATAACAAAACACCGGTCGGGTTAAGATCAGGGGGGCCGCTCCTCCCAATCACCACGCTCCAGGTCTCACTGTCGACGCCAACATGAGCGTTGAAGTCACCCAGCAGAACAAGGGAATCCCCCGATGGAGTACTCTTTAGTACTTCCTCTAAGGACTTCAAAAAGGGCGGGTATTCTGAACTGCTGTTTGGCGTATAAGTGCAAACAACAGTCAGGACCTGTCCTCCCACCTGAAGGCGTAGGGAAACTACCCTCTCGTTTACTGGGTTAAACTCCAACGTGCAGGCTTGGAGCCGGGGGGCGACAAGAATTGCCACCCCTGCCCCGTCGCCTTTCATTGCCGGCAACACCAAAGCGGAATGAAGTCCATCACCTATCGAGAGGACTGGTTCCAGAGCCCTTGCTGTGCGTTGAGGTGAGTCCGACTATATCTAGCCAGAATTTCTCCACCTCACGCACCAGCTCAGGCTCCTTCCCCGCCAGAGAGGTGACATTCCACGTACCGACAACTAGCTTCTGTAGCCGAGGATCGAACCGCCAAGGCCTCCGTCTCCGGCCGCCACCCAGCTCTCTTTGGACCCGACCCCTTTGGCCCCTCCCACGAGTGGTGAGCTCATGGGAGGGGGGACCCACGTTACCTTTTCGGGCTGTGCCCGACCGGGCCCCATGGGTGCAGGCCCCACCTCCAGGCCTGGCTCCAGAGGGGGACCAGGGGTCCGGGCGTGGGAAAACAAAGTCCAATCTTTTTATTCATCACCAGGGTCTTGTGAGCCACTGTCTGTCTAATAATAATAATAATAATGTCATCCATTATGTATGATAATATGACCCTCCATTCATCATCTACTATTTTAGTATTATCATCTAAATGTTAATACAGCCATTACAATGTGCGTTACTTTCTATATCATACAGTATCATACTACATTCTGTGTTTCTCTATTCATAATACAATATTTCTGTCATTTTTTTTCTAATTCATTTCAATCGTAATTATTCTAATGGGTGTGATTGAAGTATTCAGAAAAAGAACTGCCTCCCAATAATACATCAATTTATCAAGTGAACAGGATAACTGTGTGCGCCTCTACCCGCCGCCATGTGCATGCATGTTTGCTTTCCTCGCCTCTCGCCTGCAAACAGGCATTGCCTTCCGCACCTACATGCTTCATAGAACTACAGCCAACAGAGTTAGACGACACCAAACTACAAGACAATAAACACTACAGGCTACGACTGCTTGATGTTGTGTACCCGTCCAAGAAACCCGACATCCGTAAAAACAACCTGAGAATCCTACCTTTCCAACTCAGCGATCTTCTTGTCTTTGTCGTTCTTCTCAGTCTCCACCTCCCGTAGGATGTCCAGAAGCCTCTCCACCTCCGTCTGAGCCTTGTTGGCCTCGTCCTTATAGTAGCCCACCTCCTTCTCCAGCAGCTTCACTCGGTCCACGTACTCCGGGTTACCTCTGGTGCCCGACTGGTGCTCCACCACGTGGGTCTTCTGCACCCACACACACAAAACACACACGCAGATGGGGTCAGTGGGATGCCAAGCGCCCATACATTGGTCCAATGATCAAGTCCACATCTGTCTGCCTGAATGAACGACATAGCGTAAATAAGACAAGGGTGTCATTTGAAGCACTTGACCAGCGCGATACGCAGAAGGTTCAATGGAGGCAAGCGCACCCTTCTTGGTCACCTTTTATCCAAAAGGCTTCTTCACTTCTACATTTTAGGCGTGGACTTCCCCTGTCGCTGGTGGGTGTGTCCCCTGATGGTCACTAAGTGTTGTTGTTGCAGCCCATGGACAACCCTCTTGCGTAACAATGGGTGGGTCATCTGGCTGGTGGCAAAACTGGTGGCCATTGTTCCCGTAGAACAGGGGCCAAACTGGTCAAATTGGGTTTCACTGTGGGCCACATTGCACTAATGCAGTGGTTTTCAAACTGGGGGTGCGCCCCCTAGGGGGAGCACGGTATTATGACAGGGGGGTGCGGGGCTACAATGCACACTTTTCATTATTATTGTATATTTCGAACTACAAGCTGCTACTTTTTTCTCCCCCTTAGAGCCCAGACCCAGGCTGAAAAAAATGTTATCTCCAAAAGGGAGAAGTTTGGGAACCGCTGCACTAATGGTTGCCCTCAGAGGCCAGGCTGTAACTGGGAAACCATAGAAACGTATATATTGTCATTATGATTTATCTACTTACATTGTCATCAGAAGTCAAGGTGCCGAGCAGAAATTTGAGTATATACTCATATATAATATGATATACGAAAAAAACAAACCAAACACACAAGAAAGATTGTGTCTTTCAGATTTTGAAAAATAATTTCTATTCTTTTTTATGTAACAAAAAATGTATTAAGTAGTAATAAATGTATTGTGATTAAGAAAAGGCATAATCACAACAATTAATAAAGCTAAAACAATACAAATCATTTTTCAAAAGGGTCTTTTCATGTGCCAAATTTTATTAATTAAATGAATTAGATTTAATTAAAAAATACAAAAAAGACTAAGATTAAAAATAATGTAGATGATTATTTATGTAATCAAATACATTTCTATAACAATCAATAAAAGAAAGAATCAGATAATAAGATCAAATGAAGTCATGTTTTTCTTTCTTTTTGTGTGTGTCATTTTCTGCCTTTCTCGGGTCACAGCGGGCGGCATCTGGCCCCCAGGTCTTGAGTTTGCCACCTGTGCCCTACAAGGTGACAATCTTGGGCGGAGAGACGCCAGGACTTGACTGAGTGCAGACGTCGGGTGATGACGTAAACCTCCTCTGTTCAGAGAGGGCCTTGCAGGTTTGAGCAAGTTTGCCAAGTTCTGGGGGAACAACGGCCTCCTGCCTCATCATCACACCCCCAGCAGACACGCCGTATTTAAGGAAACTCTACATGTAGATGTGAAGAGGCTAACACGTCTTCCACCAGCAAGAGATTCCAGTTGGCTCGATTCAACCTTCTGTGGATTAGCATGACCTGGATGACTGACAATCTACACACACACACACTTTAACGGCCCTGCGAGATTGATATACACACACACACACACACACACCCGCAACCGCACTTGAGCTGACCACAGTCGAGAAGCGTGGCAACACCGAGACACCATGCGTCATGCACACCCAAGAAATTCACACACGTCGTGAACGAAAAATAGAAGCAGCCCACCGCTGGCTGGCTTGTTACCAGTACTGGTTTTGAGGGTCCCAGATGTGAAGTTTGCTGAGTATCTTGCGTACTGTTTGTCATTACATTCTAAATTGTTTCGAAATTGCCATTGATCCGTTTTTAGCTGGCAGGAAGTGATGTAATGAGGGTAACACTGCTCAGCTAAGAGCCAAACAAAAAGGCCCAAGCCCATTTTTAGCTGATGAACCAGAGCGGCACAGCGACTCATTACTCTGCTGGAGAAGGCTCCACCATCATCAATGCAAGAGGTTGGAGAAAAATGAATGGAACAAATCTTTAACATTACAGAAGCTTCTGGAAACAATGCCCCTGCCAAAGCGTGCCCTAATCAACTCCAACCAAATATTAGCGTGTACAACCTTTATTTTGGTGGTGACTTGGTTTTTTGGCCAGGCAGTGTAGAACCTCCTAAGATCCAACAGTTCTTCACATTTTTCAATTCTCATCAGGTCGACACGGTGGACACAGATTGCCAAAAGATAAATAATATTGAAAGAGGGGTTCACGCCTCCATACACACATCCAACGTATGGCGGGTATGAAAAGAAAAGAATCGAAGAACAGAAATCAAATTCAGCGCAGACGTGACAAGCACAAACACTTGCAGAAGGCTGCCCGTGGTCAAGCTTGTTTTGGACCAGTACAGCGCAATGATCAACATGCAAGGGGGTGAGGACAGGAGGTGAGGAGGAGGGGGGGTGTGTGTCATATTCCAAACGTTCCGTGTCGCGGCTCAAAAGAGAGGAACTTACAGGATTGTTCATGTGACTGAAAAGCTGCTCAGCTTGCTAGGTTGCAACAGGAGGGGCAGGAGAGGACGTGTTAGGAGTCGGTATGAGGACATTGGTGCATGACAGACACAAGGTGGAGGGGATGCACAGCACAGGAGCCTCATGGTCACATGGTACCATCACCTCCTAGACGTCTCTCCATATTGTCGCCAAAAACCAAAGAGAAAGCTGTCGTAGTGAAGAACGTTGGCCCCGAACATTCTCCTTGACCTCCAACAACACATCTTTCCACATGTATTTCTATTCTTTTATGCGTATCTTTATTTATTAGGAAACAATTCATCTCCGCTATTACATGCAGCTAATTCAATTTCGGTTTGTGTCAAAAATCCTTTCACACAAATAAACCATTTTTTTTAATACTGACCTATTTGCCTGGGAATTTGCCCCACACCACTCATCACAAATACTCCCAAAAATCCATGTGATCGGTATCGGTACCGATACCGAAAGTAGCAAAGCTGTTCATTCCCTTGCAATGATTCATTCGGCCGCCGGTGTCCACTAGAGAGCGCCCTCTTGGGGAAGGCTGTAGACTTTTGAAGCCCTCTGGTGGACACCGGCTGATGAATGAATTGTTGCAAGCCTGAAGCAATGCATGGTGGGAAGCTGGATTTGTTTTTTCTCCATTCTAAACTCGTATTGGTACTGGTCGTGTAGAAGTCTAACTACCTGTCGGGTGTTGCTTTCTAACTTTCTGCTGCTTTCTAAGATAGCACAGTGAGTCAGACTGTGGATTCCAGTGGCTTGATAAGCTCGCTGTGAGTTCCCTTGTAGCTCCTGATTGGCTCCCTGGTGCCCCCAGACTCATTTTGCCATGTGGACATATACGTGTGCAGATCTTTTCCCCTTCAACATTGCTGTGTCTTATACACCGGGAATTACGGTAATTGAGAAGGGGAATAAAGTGAATATTACCACGCTGAGAGATGAAACGTACCTTCTGCAACTGCGTCTCCAACTTACTGCACTCCTCTTTTTTCTGCTCAATGGCGATCTCCAGGGACTTGAGCTTGGAGTCCTTCTTGAGGCCTGAAGACGCCAAAGAAGACGCGTGCTCCTTGAGATCAATGAGGCTGGACTGAAGTGCAGACACGGGAGCAGGACAAGGGTTGGGACCGAGTGAGGACAGAAGATATAAGATGCACAAGGGGCACCAACCTCTTTTTCTGTTAGTTCTATCTGCAGGCTGTTGACTTTCTCCTTGAGGTCCTTGTTCTCCTTCTTGTAGGCGTCCACTTCCTCCAGACGTTCTCTGTCTTCCCTCTCCCTTTGGTCCTTCAGACGTTCAATGATTCTCTCCTAACAGGACACACGGGAGGAACTTCAAATGAAAGGCACAGAGGGAGCAGTTGGAAAGCTCTACCTTCTCTGACAGCGCCTCCTCCAGGGTGGCCAGGGCGGTGTCGGTGTTGGTGGAGTCGGTCTGCAGAGACTTCACGCGATCCTTCAGGTTGCTGAGCTGCTTGTCTTTGTCCCTCAGTTGCTCCTGCAAGTTCTCAATCTGTGGAGGAGGCCAAGTGGACGGTGGTGGATCAGAAACAAATGCGGTCGATTGCTGAATACAAAAAACATAGGCAGTTGGTTTTGCAGAAAAGCCGTACTAATATGACAATATCATCATTCTTCTCTGTCCATTTAGTCCATTTAGTCCCCAAAAGAGTGCTCTTTCTCTTTGAGGAGCAGGTAGACCTGAGGGGGTAGCGTGTGTGTTGTGCCAGTTCCCCAAAACTGTTGTATTGGGCTGGGTAGGAACCTTGATCCCGGTATGTTCCCGGGGGAAGACAATAAAAGGGGGTCCTTGAACATGGCCAAAGGTTCTATTTACCGTATAAACAGCAGAACATGGCGTCAGAAGTGGCGCCAGAATGCTTCCAAAGGAAGCCGTGTCAAGTGCAGTTTTCCTGCAAGTCAGAAGACGGGACACAATGGATGCAAGGCTTCCAGAGATTCCGGGTCGCGTCTGGACGGGAAACACAGCTGATGAAGACCAGCACGGGAGAAGAAGCGGAGGACATTTTAGACCCTCTACATGTCCCACCGAAGCAAGCGAGTGAGTAGGACACGCTCAAACGGAGGCTAGATGCTCGCTTCGTGGCTCGGAGAAATCTAATATTTGAAAGCGCTAAACTGAATCAGGCCGCACGGTGGTCGAGTGGGTAGCACGTTGGCCTCACAGTCAGGAGATCGAGGGTTGGAATCTCCGTCGGGCATCTCCGTGTGGCGTTTGCATGTTCTCCCCGTGCGTGGGTGGGTTTTCTCCGGGTACTCCGCTTTCCTCCCACATTCCAAAAACGTGCATGTTAGCTTCATTGGCCGCTCTAAATTGTCCTTTAGAGTGTGAATGTTTGTTTGTGTACCCTGCAGGGTGTACCCCGCCTCTCGCCCAAAGTCAGCTGGGATAGGCTCCAGCATCCCCGCCACCCTAATGAGGAAAATGAATGAAGTTGTGAACACCCAACTTGGCAGTGTTCCTGCGAGGCCACAGGGGGGCGCCAGACTCAAACGAAACAAGGATTTGCACAAGATGTGGAGACAATAAAGATCACGCATTTCAGCAATGTCCAGCTAAAGAGGTCACATGCAATAACTGCAAAAAGAAAGGGCATGTTGCTAGAGTGTGCAGGTCTAAGAAGGTGCACGTGGAGATAATAACTGAACATTCTTCGTCAGATGAAGTAGTATTTTTGGGCTCATTGTATAGCAGCCATCCTTCAGACCCGTGGTGGATAGAAATAAAAAAGGGCAACTCCAGAGCGGTGTTTAAAATGGACACAGGTGCTGATGCAGCAAACGTGTGAAAAAGGACAGTTCAGGGAACCGGTGCAAACTAAAAATATGCTAATGGGGCCGCCAGGTCACCGCTAAAAGTTAGGCAAGTTTACTGCATCTCTTAAGAGAAAAAACAGGAGCACAATGGAGGACGTCTATGTTGTGGATGGACTATGTACAGCTTTGCTCAGCAGGCAAGCAGCCACTGCACTGCAACTAGTTGCTGGACCAGATACAGATGCACTGGACTCAAAAGAGACAATGAAACAGGAATTCCCGGAGCTATTCACAAGACTGGGAGCAATGAAAGGAGAATATAAAATTGTGCTGAAACCTGGAGCACAGACATTTTCCATCTCAACGCCACGGTGCGTCTCTTTCTTCTGCAAAAGGTTAAAGAGGAACTGAACCGTAAGGAGTGACATCCAAGGTGGAGCAGCGTACGGAATGGTGCGCGCCTGTGGAAGTGGTACCCAAACACAAGCAGGATCGAGTGAGAATATGCTCTGATCTCACTCAGCTCAATAAATCTGGGTCGAGAGAGAGACACCAGCTACCTTCAGTAGAGAACACACTTGGACAGCTCTCAGGGGCCAAAGTATTTTCAAAGCTAGATGCCAGTGCAGGTTTCTGGCAGATTCCTCTTTCCAGAGAATCATCTCTGCTCGCGACCTTTATCACTCCCTTTAAAGACTAAGATCAAGTTCCTGGGTCAGGTTGTGCAAGCATCAGGAGTCAGCCCAGATCCAGATAAATTCAGCGCAGTTATGGCCATGAAGGAGCCAAACAACATTTCCGAGGTGAGACGTTTCCTGGGAATGGCGAACCATTTGGGAAAGTTTTTGCCACATTTATAGCAGAAAAGACACGTCCACTCAGAGATCTGTTGAGGAAAACAAACATGTGGTCTTGGGGACCTCAGCAGACACAAGCATTTGAAAGCATAACACAAGATTTAACGACACCACCAGGACTAGCACTGTATGATCCCTCTGCGGACACGTTGGTCTCAGCAGATTCATCTTATAATGGACTTGGGGCAGTTCTTTTACAGAAAACCTGCAGTGCAGAGGAGGAAATCTTGCAGCAACTCAAGCGGTTTTGGGTGGACGCGGTTGGCCAGACAAGTTTTCGGTTGAAAAGACTTTCCAGCCTTACCCTTTGCCGGTGAACTAACTGTTCAGAATGGTTTGTTGTTACTTGGTTGTAGACTGGTCATTCCAAAAACTCTCAGGGGTGACATACTGAACAAACTTCATGAGGGCCACTTACAAAATGCAGAGAACGTGCGGGACAATCTGTGTGGTGGCCAGGTTTTAGTAAAGATCTGACACAACTCATTGAGAACTGTGATACCTGTGCCCGTGAGAGGGTTCACAACAAAGAGACTATGTTAGGAAGGGACTTTCCCTCCAGACCATGGGGTACAGTAGGTGTAGATCTGTTTCGGTTTGGTAAACACCAGTATCTCACTATTGTGGATTATTTTTCTAGGTTTTAGAAGTAGCCAAACTTTCAAGCACAACTTCAGAAGCTGTTATTCATCACTGTAAGTCTATTTTTGCTAGACACGGTTTACCTGAGGTAGTGCGCTCAAACAATGGTCCACAATTTGCTTCTGAATCTTTCCAGACGTTTGCACAAATCTGGGGGTTTTCACATGTCACATCCAGTCTGCATTTCCCACAGTATACTGGGGAAGTGGAGCGTGCGTTAGGAAGATCAAAAGTTTCCTTAAGAAGTCCAGGGATCCCTACTACCCGTGCATCACCCTTAGTCAATGATTATAGTCCAACGGAACTGCTCATGGGGCGTAAGATACGGACTACTGTTCCTGTCATTCCTTCACAGCTCAGTCCAACTGCAGCTGATTGGGAAAGGGTGAAGAAGAGAGAACAGAGAGAGAGACAAAAACGAAAACTGAACTATGACAAACGAGAGAGGAACTGTGGTGTCCACGGCAGACACACCCAGATCCTACATCATTGAAAGATCAGGCGGAGGAACCGGTATCATCTCTCACGTACACCTGTAGCTCCTGAAACACAGGTCACTATACCTCACGTCTCTGTTGAGAACAATCCTATTGAGAGTGAGAATGGACCGGACTCACCTGAAGTACTCCCTGACTCTAACCAGAGTCTGAGAGACCATCCAGCTGGAGTCAGACATTCACCACAGTACCTGAAGGACTGTCACCTGAGTTGAATTGATTTGAGGGCAGAATAAACCCTACATCCAGCTCTAAGGGTTTTGGGCAGTTTAGCCCATTCCCTCGTTCATGCTAAAGTAACGTTCTTTTGGGAAAGAAAACGATACGTTTATATGTCTGCAGAATTGGTAGTGTTTGGACTACTCCAGCGATCGTCATGCAGTATGACACCACTAAAGCGCCAGCCGTTCCTGTCTGGACCTGGCTCCTACTTTAGAGGTTAAATAGATTGGATCTGGCACCAGGTGTGGTCTTGGGGCGTCGCGCCCCCCGCGGGGATGTACTGGAGTTCGGAAAGAACCTTTCCAATAATCATGAGATATGTGACGTAATGTCATCCAATAACTCCAGCAAGAGGAACGACTTTTCAAGTGCAGGAAGCAGAGGATGCGTGAGCAGGTCAGGCTGACGGAAAGAGTATCACTGCAAGTATTTATAGCACACACACACACACACACGCACACACACACACACTTTAGAATGCGGAAGAGACATTTTCCTCCATGCTCAAACGCAAGAGCTCTCACTCCAAGTTGTGTTTGTAGATCGTAACTGATTTAGTTTTGGACACAAAGTGGAAATGAAAACAACACAAATGGAATCTTTATCCGGCCGTCATTTGGTGAATAGACATCGTTTTGGATAACCTTACCTTCTTCTGCAGGACATTAATTTTCCTTTCTTTGACCTCTAGCATGTCCTTCATGTCCCTGATTTCCCCCGCGAGAGTGCCTTTCTCTTCCGTCAGGTCCTGCAGCTGCTTGGTTTTCTTGTTGAGGAAGGACTCTTTCTCCTCCAGACGCAGACGTAGCGCATCCACCTAAAGCGCGGCAGAAGCGAGGAATACCTTGAAAGAACGTGATCGCATCTCGCGTCTTTCCGAGCACAGAAAACGATCTCACTAAATGAGAAGAAGCGTTGTAACTGTGAATGTAGTATTCTACATAGACCACCAGGTGTCAGTGTTCAGGGAGACAGGCACTAGACGCCTCAGCAAGGTTGCCTGGGGAAGACATTTAGGGTGACACTGCTCCAGCAGGAGTTCTACTTAATTCTTACATGGCTTGTTTACGCTTATTCTGTCTACTATGTTGGCTGCTATGTGGTTGTTAGCAAATATGTAAATATAAAAAAGAAAAAACACAACCAATGTTGGAATAACAGTCAGGAGCAATAATCAATAATCTCATGATACTTCAAACGCAGCTACTGTAGTTTATTTTGTAGTTTATTTTGGCCAGCACTATGTACGGGTTACTGTATATAAGCAAAGGATGATTGCTTTGTTGAAGGATAAAAACATTTATTGCACATCGGGAGATTTTCTACCGTCATTTCCAGTCTATAGGCCGTTTTTTTTCCACACGCTTTCAACCCTGCAGCCTAAAGAATATATAGATACTTTATTAATTGCCAAGAGAAATGCGCAAAGAGATGCGGCTAATTTAACAGAATCTAACAGAACGACGCTTCCCGCTAATAATAGAATATACATACAAACGACCTGAGTAGGCCTGTCCTGGTAATCGATAAATCCACTAATCAAACCATTAAAAAACCAAAGTCTGTCATTTTTCTGACCTGGATCAAATGACATGTGCATCGTGTTTGTTTTCCTCTCTCTTTAGCGCACATGCTGGATGCCAAGATGGTTCACTCTGCACATTGGTGAAGTTAGTTTCATGTTGCATGTTGGATATTCGCCCCCGTAGCAACAACGATAGCCGCCCCTCACTGTGCCTGGACTGCTCTGTCATGGTGCGGGGAGCTCGCAAGGACCGTTCATTCACAAGCGCTAACCAGCCCTCTCCTGAAATAAACATGTTGAAACATCGGCGAAAAACTTTCATACTCTTACTATCCACCAAACGGAACAAGAGCTCACATACAGAAATAGCCAGTATAGGCTAGCTGGGTTATCTCGGTTTAGCAGAGCATGCTAATGCGACTGTGTGTGTGTGTGTGTGTGCCAGTATGAGTGCTTTAGTGGTTGTTAATGGAAGCCAGCGTTTTAGGTTGGCGACTGACTTTGTGCAAGTTGTGCGTGAAATAAAGTTTGACGTATTAGTAGTACTTTGCAGTATTAGTAGTGCAGTAGAAGCTAATGTCACATGTTTTGAAGTCTTGTGCAGAGGGCGTGTTTTGATGGGACAAATCTTAAGTACGTTTGATCAAGTGTAGAATGACTGCAGCTGGTGGGATTGCAAGGTTTATAGTGTGTCTTTCTAGCACGTGTTGCAACGCGGACATCCGTGGCTTGTATGGTACAGGGACCATTTTGTTTTTCTCTTTAAATGTGGTGGGTGCCTTACTCACTCCGGTTACTGCATTGGACACCCCCAGTAGTTTTTGGGAATTTGTACTTTAGGGGACTCAGTAGTTACTTGAATAAAAGCGTAAATTGGAGCATTTGCTTGTGATGTGTGATACCACATTTGCAATCCGATACTGAGTAACATTCAGGCTGGTATCGGTGATACCGATCCATTCATTCATTCATTCATTTTCTTTACCGCTTATCCTCATTAGGGTCACGGGGATGCTGGAGCCTATCCCAGCAGACTTTGGGCGAGAGGCGGGGTACACCCTGGACTGGTCGCCAGTCAATCGCAGGGCGATACCGATCCAATACTTTGCAAATTCACCTTATGTGTCTGATCCATTTGAAAAAGGAGTGTATTATTTCAAATCATAGCATAGAGAATGCAAAACATGTATTTATTAATTCAATGATTCATTTAAACACGTTCACTATAAAAGAATACATTTAAATAAATGTAGTCATTGAATTGATGTAGCCAAGCGGACATACATCAAGTATGATACAATATATATGATCCTCAACTAAAGGATCAAGAACTACTTTAACCATGAACGTCTCAAGACAAGCGTTTGAGAAAAACAACACCTCAAACGACTGAAATATGAATATTTTCATTCGAGAATTGATTTTAGAGCATGTAGAGCTGGTGCCCCAAGTCGCCACGTTTCAGTATGGATTGTTTTGTGGTGAAAAAAAAAACAGCAGTATAATAAAGATAAATATCATATCAACGGGCCGCACGGTGGCTGAGTGGTTAGCACATTGGCCACACAGTCAGGAGACCTGGGTTTAAATCTCCGTTGGGCATCTCTGTGTGGAGTTTGCATGTTCTCCCCGTGCGTGCGTGGGTTTTCTCCGGGTACTCCGGTTTCCTCCCACATTCCAAAAACATGCATGTTAGGTTAATTGGTGACTCTAAATTGTCACTCGGTATGAATGTGAGTGTGACTGGTTGTTTGTCTATATGTGCCCTGCGATTGACTGGCGACCAGTCCAGGGTGTACCCCGCCTCTCACCCTAAGCCAGCTGGGATAGGCTCCAGCATCCCCGTGACCCTAATGAGGATAAGCGGTATAGAAAATGGATGAATGAATGAATCATATCAACGGCTTATATCATCATCTCCAGGCCCCAGGCAGGCTTCCAGGAATGATTTGAATGCGGCCATGTCAGCAGGGCCTCATGGTTACCTCCGTCTGCAAGATGGCCGCACGTTGCTCTTTGGCAGTCAGAGACTCTTTCAACACCTCGATGTGCTGTTTGCAGTCGGAGTTCTGGTTGTTGAGGGTCTCCAGTTTGGTCTGCAGAGCTAGCAACTCTGACTCCTTCTTGGACAACTCCTGCTTGAGCTGGTCAATCTGCACACACATGAAAATGTCCCACTGTTTACATCGATGCGCTCTCATTCCGGACGCAGGCGGGTTGGTGTGAGATTACATTTTTTATGCTTACAGCAAAATGCACTCATCCACAATCCTCATGTGAGACACACAAATCTTTATCTTTTCTGTGCCTTCTACACATACGAAAAGAGGCGACTGTTAACAGACGTCCAAGAAGGTGTTCCGTCCACGCTGTGAGTACGTAGGGTAGACACTTTCCTGCTAACACTACATGCACCTTTACTTTGTCCTTCCTTCCTGGTGCATGGATGTCCCATAGCAACATAGAAAACACGGCAGCTCCGATATGCAGCCTTCCCCTTCGCTTGCGGCCCGAGGCGTTCTGAACGAGCGTGTGGTGAAGCCCGTCGCTAGCCGGCTAGTAGCTAGCCGGTGTGGTGTCACTACACCAGTGACGTAGTTCTTGGGCGTAACAATGTTCATGAGAATAATAATAATGTAGCTTGGTTAACATGCAGGTCACATGATGTCAATGGAGCCTTGTTGGTGCTTTTTGGAGCTTTTTTCACAAGGCTTTATAGGCGGAAAAAGTGCGTCCCGTTACATGCATTGCAAGCTGCCCCGTTTTGGTCGGTTTAGAACGCACAGAAGAGAGGACCATGTGTGTTCATCTCTCACATAATGATTGTGGATGATGAGCAAAATTCCCAAAAAGTGTACTTTTCCCTTCAACTGTTTCTGTCGTTTACATGTATTTATTTTGTAGTATTGCCTTTTTATTTGAGAATTGTAAGAATTGTGAGAGTTGGAAAAAAAAGAGCGAGCAAAAACGCGCCTCCGGGCCTTTTGCAGAACGCAGGTTGTATTTATCAGTCTCGGGAACATTCCTAAAATTGATAAAACAATTAAGACCCGTGACTAAGCTAGACTCTTTTTTTTATTACCACTATTAGATCATGTCCCTCGTGTGTCAGGAAGGGCATCCGACGTAAAACTTTTGCCAAATCAAAACGTGCGAAAATGATTGGCTGTGGCGAGCCCTGATGGGATGAGAAGAAAACGTAGTGGAGAAAGATAAGTTTGCCATTTTTACATTTCTTTTCAAACATCATTAAAGCTGTTTAAATCTTCCTAGTAGACGATTCCATAACCGGAATTAAACAAGACACTTTGCTGCTGATTCTAAATGCTGTCCAGTACTCTCCTCTCTGCATGGCCCCGTCAGGTCCCGCTTTGACAGGACACCTACCTTGGTCTTCATAAACTTGGAGTGGTTCTTGTAGACCTCCATTTGCTTGATCTCCTCCTCGCGGTCCTCCGTGTTCAGCAAGCCGTTTGCCTTCAACATTTGGATCTCATCCTCCAGGTCTCGAATGTTGCGCTCCAGCGAGGCGATTTTGGTGTCCTGCACACAAACATGCAGACAACAAACACCTCAGAATTCGGACCGGCATGCTCACAAGCTGCCTGCACAGCACAGAGAGGCGAAGTCAAGTCCAGAAAGACAGGAAAACGACAAGGAGATCCACACGGCCCGATCAGCCTGGACCACGGAGAAACGTAACAACCTGCACACTCACATCCACGCAGCACTCACTCTCAGGTGTCGAAATAAACAACACAATGTCTAAGATCAGTGGCGCTGCGTTGCTCCTCTCACGCAAGCTTCTTCTCTTTTCTCGTCTTTCTCTTCCCCTCGTGGCTCCCAACTACTCCACTTGTCAGTGGGGCCATCTGTCCTCCAAGGAGCAAAGACTACATCCTCCCTAAGACACATGGCTGCAAAAGAACGTCATACCTTGGAAGGAGGGCCATTTTATCCGCTAAATGTCTGCTCGCATCCTGGCCTGTCGCCGTCATAAACAACCACACCTGTTTCCATGGCAGCAGCAGCGCCAGCCTCTACACGGAGAGCACGCTCCCGGCTGGGCGAGGAGGAGAAGGAGGGAGGGAGGACTGGCGCGTCCATCAGCACCAACGCACCCCGGGAGAGGAAGCAGGGGAGGGAAGAGGGGAGCGATGCGGGGTCTTCCCCTAATTGTCACGGATCCCATGATCGGAGGAGACGTGGGAGCGGGGCGGGCTTCGGTCGGCGATGATGTCATGGTTTATTTTGAGGAAGTGATGTCAGGCATCTGCAGTGAGGTGCTGGTGTCTACAGAGACTCGCTCGCAGGATTGGCCCAAATTTCTCCACACTCTTCAAATGAGAGAGGAGCTTATTTCTACACCGGCATGCATGTGTGCTCTATACGCATGCACTACATGCACCTTTATGTGTGCTCTAATCGCATGCACTACATGCACCTTTATGTGTGCTCTATACGCATGCACTACATGCACCTTTATGTGTGCTCTAATCGCATGCACTACATGCACCTTTATGAGTGCTCTAATCGCATGCACTACATGCACCTTTATGAGTGCTCTAATCGCATGCACTACATGCACCTTTATGAGTGCTCTAATCGCATGGACTACATGCACCTTTCACCATCCATCTTCTATGCCGCTTCTCCTCCAAAGCTTTTAGCAACTGACATTCCAATTCCAGAAGGTGAGGAGAAGACCTCAGGACACAAACAGGCCTTTTTTCCACATGACTAGCCCTGCAGAATGTTCTTGTAGAAATAGACAACTTAGTGCTGACTTTATCAGTCATCTGTAAACGGAATAATAAAGATCTCCGGGTGTGGCTTCAGACCTTCACCTCGGGGGAGCAAGAGCGCATCGGGTGGGAACGTCAGCTGACTGAAGTCGTATAGAAGCTCCAAAGTGACGTTCGGGCACCCCTGGCTTATTTGAATATTTGCACATTCCAGTCTCCTTCAGCTGTGATCTTTGCAACCAAAAGCACAGGCGGACCATAACCTGAGGTGGACTTCACAAATGAAGACTGTCATGAACTATGTTGGAAAGTGACGTGCTTTACGTGATAAAGTAATATGTAGTGTCTTTTTTAGTTTAACTGCTTTCAAACTCCATTTGTTTGCCAAAGAGTGTAACAAACAAAGAACCAAATAGTTCCGTTCCCCACGCCAAAAAATCATGGCCGAAAGAAGGAGATCGCGGATACAAGCGGTGGAAATGAGTTTCTCCGTAGGGTGGCGGGACTCACCCTAAGAGATAGGGTGAGGAGCTCGGCCATCCGGGAGGAGCTCAGAGTAGAGCCGCTGCTCCTTCACATCGAGAGGAGCCAGTTGAGGTGGCTCGGGCATCTAGTCCGGATGCCTCCCGGG
>QODF01000045.1:2013022-2080614 GCA_024372805.1 Oostethus manadensis | reverse complement strand
CGCATGCACTACATGCACCTTTATGTGTGCTCTATACGCATGCACTACATGCACCTTTATGTGTGCTCTAATCGCATGCACTACATGCACCTTTATGAGTGCTCTAATCGCATGCACTACATGCACCTTTATGAGTGCTCTAATCGCATGCACTACATGCACCTTTATGAGTGCTCTAATCGCATGGACTACATGCACCTTTCACCATCCATCTTCTATGCCGCTTCTCCTCCAAAGCTTTTAGCAACTGACATTCCAATTCCAGAAGGTGAGGAGAAGACCTCAGGACACAAACAGGCCTTTTTTCCACATGACTAGCCCTGCAGAATGTTCTTGTAGAAATAGACAACTTAGTGCTGACTTTATCAGTCATCTGTAAACGGAATAATAAAGATCTCCGGGTGTGGCTTCAGACCTTCACCTCGGGGGAGCAAGAGCGCATCGGGTGGGAACGTCAGCTGACTGAAGTCGTATAGAAGCTCCAAAGTGACGTTCGGGCACCCCTGGCTTATTTGAATATTTGCACATTCCAGTCTCCTTCAGCTGTGATCTTTGCAACCAAAAGCACAGGCGGACCATAACCTGAGGTGGACTTCACAAATGAAGACTGTCATGAACTATGTTGGAAAGTGACGTGCTTTACGTGATAAAGTAATATGTAGTGTCTTTTTTAGTTTAACTGCTTTCAAACTCCATTTGTTTGCCAAAGAGTGTAACAAACAAAGAACCAAATAGTTCCGTTCCCCACGCCAAAAAATCATGGCCGAAAGAAGGAGATCGCGGATACAAGCGGTGGAAATGAGTTTCTCCGTAGGGTGGCGGGACTCACCCTAAGAGATAGGGTGAGGAGCTCGGCCATCCGGGAGGAGCTCAGAGTAGAGCCGCTGCTCCTTCACATCGAGAGGAGCCAGTTGAGGTGGCTCGGGCATCTAGTCCGGATGCCACCCTGGTGAGGTGTTTCGGGCATGCCCAGTCGGGAGAAGGCCCCCGGGAAGACCTAGGACACGCAGGAGGGACTATGTCTCACAGCTGGCTTGGGAACGCCTCGGTGTCCTCCCGGTGGAGCTGGAAGAGGTCGCCGGAGACCGAGAAGTCTGGACTTCTCTACTGAAGCTGCTGCCCCCGCGACCCGGACCCGGATAAGCGGAGGAAAATGGATGGATGGATGGACACCAAAAAATAATTTGTGTGGACTGGAGAGCAGTCCGGAGTCCACCCCACCTCTTGCGTCAGGTCAGCTGGCATGGGCTCCAGCATCCCTGCCAGCCTGCCGGGGGTAAGATGATGGACACAATCTGGGCCTGCTTACAAAACGCTGTCTGCGAGTCAGATTCTGCAACTCATCTGACAGCTCATCAAGAAAAACTCAAACTACAAACAAAGTTTACCACCTGCTGTTCCTTTTGGCAGCTGAAGGTCACAGCGGGCGCGTCCTTACAGATAGATAAAAACAATCAAATCGGCCAAAAGCGACTGCGTCTTAGACGTTACGTTGCGTTTCAACCTTTATTGAAACCAAAGGCCAAAATATCAAACCTTGTATCGCATTTGGATCAGAGCAAAGGCAGCTCGCATGTTGTCGTGATTATTATCCAATAATACGGTCCTACGCTGAGAGGTCAACTTCGCTCATTCGCTCAAGAAGAAAGAAGCGGCGCACGTAGCACCACGAGTCCCATCAGCGGTAAGAAGTATTTCCATTATTATTGCTTAGCTTAACTTCTTCCCCTTCAGGGTCGCCACAGCGAATCATTTGGCCTGTGCCCTTCTCCTGCGCCAACTACCTTCATGTCCTCTTCCACGACTTCTATAAACCTTCTGTTTGGTCTTCCTCCATCTAACCCTGTCCTCTCCTGCGCCAAGAACCTTCATGTTCTCTTCCACGACTTCCATAAACCTTCTTTTTGGTCTTCCTTCACCTAACCCTGTCCTCTCCTGCGCCAAGAACCTTCGTGTCCTCTTCCACGACTTCCATAAACGTCCTCTTTGCTCTTCCTTCATCTAACCTTGTTTTCTCCAGCGCCAACTACCATCATGTCCTCTTCCACGACTTCCACAAACCTCCTCTTTGCTCTTCCTCCAGGCCTCCTGCCTGGCAAGTCAGCAACTGATTGCTGAGCTTAACACCATAAAAGGGACACATTCAAAGGCTTATTGCATTCCGGAATTGTTGCTTAAATATGCAGACACCAAATATTCGATGTTTGAAAGATCTCTCCTCACTAGAGTGAGAAGGTTATTGTCAGAATCATAAAGAGGTCTTACTTTCATCTCGATGATGGTTTGCAGGGCCTTGGTTTTGCTTGGATCCTGATGCAGCTGATTCCTTCTGTGCAGCTCCTGAGTGAAGACACAGACATGTTGTCAAGGTCCACACTTGACATTTTGGGAAATATGCCCATTATGAGAGTGTGTGTGTGTGTGTGTGTGTGTGTGTGTGTGTGTGTGTGTGTGTGCTCCCACAGGGCTGGACATTCCCTACTGCAGTGGAGTCAAACTGGTGCTCTGAGACACTGCAGGAGGTGAATTTCATGATCAACGCGAGCAATCAATGAATCACCTGGTTGGAAAAAAGCTGCAGTCCTCCATTGATGCATGAAACACGTGACCCTCAAGAAATTGTGCACGCTGCAGCTCCCGCATGGTGTAAAAACATACCACACTTCCGGAGGAAGCCGGCTTTAGTGGCTCCGTTATTAGCGCTCCCAAACCACAGCGACTGTTCTTTCTGCACAGACAGCAGCTGGAATGCACGCTTCCTTGTTCCCTTTAAAGGCACCACCATCCACAATCTTATCTGAGCCGTGAACATGAGCTTTCTGTTTCTGTCCCTTCTAAAGGCATCCATCCTTTTTCCTTATCCTCTTTAGGGTCGCGGGAATGCTGGAGACTATCCCAGCTGACTTTGGGCAAGAGGCGGGGTACACCCTGGACTGGTCTAAAGATATAAAAACAGATGAAAAGAGGCAGCCTAAAATGCATGTAAGGGGATGCATCTATGCGGCCTATGGAGCCTTATGAAAAAAAAGCACCAAAAAGGCTCCATTTGCATCATGTGACCTGCATACTAATCAAGACACATTGTTAGTAGTGAGATTGTTATGCCCAAGAACCACATTCCATGTGTAGTGACACCTCGCCACACCCCACCAGCTAGCCACTGGCCGGCTAGCGAGTAGCTTCACCGCACACGAGGCGTCAGGCTGCTGGCGAAAGGTAAGGCTGCATATCGGAGCTGCTGCCTTTTCTATGCTGCTATGGGACATCCATGCACCAGGATGGAAGGAAAAGTATTCCCCTGTTAGCAGGAATCTGACTACAGCTCACAGCATGGATGGAACACCTTCTTGGAGCTTTTCTTTCAAACGCTGCCTTTCTAGGGGAATAAACGTGTCTCGTTACATACCTAATTTGACATGTTTAGAAGGCACAGAAAAGAGAAAGACGTGCGTGTTCAGGTCTCGCATAAGCAAAGTGGGCAGAAATCCCGCCAAAAAGTGCACTTTTCAGTTAAGAGTAGGGTCCGGTTGCAAATGCACCAAATGTGAGTTTCACGCCCTGGAGATCCAGCAGATTCCAGTGTGACATGATAATAACGAGCATACCTCTCGTAGATGAATGTTTTCCTTTTCCTTCTGGTCTAGAATGACCTCCAAGTGTCCGAGCTGGGCCTCAGCTTCAGCAATGCGCCTGTTCCTCTCCTGCTCCTCCTCCTCGGACACCCTGCCGGGCCCAGACGGCAGCCCTTTGCTCTGCAGCATCTCCAGCAACTTCTTGATGGATTCGTCTCTGGCTCCCAGCGTCTGCTTCTGGGTCTCGATTCTCAGCTCCATCTCCTCCAGGGTTTTCCTCAGCAGGAAGAGCTCCTTGGCCTGCCTGTCGTGCTCGGCCTGCAGACGACGGAAGTTCTCCTCGGTGAGCTCGATGGTGGTGAAGTGCTCGGCTCCGGAGCGGTTGCCGCTCTCCTGCTGCAGCAGGTGGTTGAGGTCTCGTTGGGTGCGCAGCTCATCCTGCAGAGCCTGGATGGTCATCTGGAGATGCTGATGAGGTTCAGACACACACAGGCTCATGTGTTGGGAAAACTGCTCCAAGAGTACAGCATGTTCCTTTAAGGGTAGCACATCAAAGCTCTTGGGAAATGTCACACACGGTGGAGAACGCTTTGCTGGGAGTGAAGATGCAAGTCTTACCTTCCTCACGAGATCAAATACCATCCCAAACACCAACTAGTACTGTATGAGTACATATACAGTATATGTCTAGTACTGTATGAGTAAGTATACAATATATATCTAGTATTGTATGAGTAAGTACATAGTATACATCTAGTACTGTATGAGTAAGTATACGGTATACGTCTAGAACTGTATGAGTAAGTATACGGTATATGTCTAGTACTGTATGAGTAAGTACACAGTATACGTCTAGTGCTGTATGAGTAAGTACACAGTATATATCTAGTACTGTATGAGTAAGTATACGGTATATGTCTAGTACTGTATGAGTAAGTATACGGTATATGTCTAGTACTGTATGAGTACGTATACAGTATCTGTCTAGTACTGTATGAGTACATATACAGTATATGTGTAGTACTGCATGTGTAAGTATACGGTATATGTCTAGTACTGTATGAGTAAGTATACGGTATATGTCTAGTACTGTATGAGTACGTATACAGTATCTGTCTAGTACCGTATGAGTACATATACAGTATATGTGTAGTACTGCATGTGTAAGTATACGGTATATGTCTAGTACTGTATGAGTAAGTATACAGTATATGTCTAGTACTGTA
This sequence comes from Oostethus manadensis, assembly GCA_024372805.1. NCBI lineage: Eukaryota > Metazoa > Chordata > Actinopteri > Syngnathiformes > Syngnathidae > Oostethus > Oostethus manadensis. Next base: position 2,075,816 of record QODF01000045.1, on the reverse strand, counting down.
TGAGTAAGTACAGTATATGTCTAGTACTGTATGAGTAAGTATACAATATATATCTAGTATTGTATGAGTAAGTACACAGTATACATCTAGTACTGTATGAGTAAGTATACGGTATACGTCTAGTACTGCATGAGTATATATACAGTATATGTCTAGTACTGTATGAGTAAGTACACAGTATACGTCTAGTACTGTATGAGTAAGTATACGATATATGTCTAGTACTGTATGAGTAAGTATACGGTATATGTCTAGTACTGTATGAGTAAGTACACATTATACGTCTAGTACTGTATTAGTAAGAACACAGTCTACGTCTAGTACTGTATGAGTAAGTATGTGGTATATGTTTAGTACTGTATAAGTAAGTATACAGTATATGTCTAGTACTGTATGAGTATACATGAGTATACATGTATGAGTATACATGTAGTACTGTATGTCATTGACAAAGTATACAGTATACATGTAGTACTGTATGTCATTGACAAAGTATACAGTATACATGTAGTACTGTATGTCAGTGATAGAAAGTATACAGTTTCCCTTTAGTAAAGTATGTCAGTGACAGAAAGTATACAGTATACATGTAGTACTGTATGTCATTGACAGAATGTATACAGTATACATGTAGTACTGTATGTCAGTGACAGAATGTATACAGTATACATGTAGTATACATGTAGTACTGTATGTCAGTGACAGAAAGTTTACATGTAGTATAAATGTAGTACTGTATGTCAGTTACAGAAAGTATACAGTATACATGTAGTATACATCTAGTATACATGTAGTACTGTATGTCAGTGACAGAAATAATAGAGTATAGTTTTGTAATATACATGTAGTACTGTTTGTCATTGACAAAGTATACAGTATACATGTAGTATACATGTAGTATTGTATGTCAGTGACAGAAACTATACAGTTTACATGTAATATACATGTAGTACTATAAGTCAGTGATAGAAAGTATAAAGTACTGTATGTCAGTCACGGAAAGTATACATGTAGAATACATGTAGTACTGTATGTCGGTGACAGAAAGTATACAGTATACATGTAGTATACGTGTAGTGCTGTATGTCGGTGACAGAAAGTATACAGTATACATGTAGTATACGTGTAGTGCTGTATATCGGTGACAGAAAGTATACAGTATACATGTAGTATACGTGTAGTGCTGTATGTCGGTGACAGAAAGTATACAGTATACATGTAGTATACAGTACATGTAGTACTGAATGTAAGACAGTAAGGATTGTGGCTTGGTGTGTCTTTCAGGGTAGTGTGGGGTGCCACAAGGGGAAGACACATTCGGATCATCAGTGGCTGTTTACACTACCACTACTACTCTCGCTTGGAGATTAATAATCTATTAATCTATTAATAGTTGGAGATTAATAATCTATGTACCAGATTCCATAGCAGGGCTATTCAAGTGGGGGCTCTCCAGTTTTGGTCAGCATTTTTCGGCTTCCCGAAACTACCACAGCAGCCTTGATCTTTTTGGATTGCTTATTACATGGAATGTGAAAACAACTAACTGAAGTTTACGCAAATGTATACTTTATTTAGTGAGGTGGTACATTTTTGCAAGTTTATGTTGTTTTGCTTTGCTTCATGTTTTGGAGTGTGGCGGCCGGTTCCACTTTGTTGGACGGTCCTTGAACGCACCACAGTGGAATAAAGGTATCGCTTGCGTTGGAATTGATGACTTTAGGATTGTGTTTAGAAACTTCTTCAGATGAGAAGAGTTCAGATGAATAGCCCTGCTCTACAGGAACCTTTGGCTGGAAGAGCAAGGGTAAGCACTGGGAAGTCTTCTCAGGGTTCCGGTATATAAGAGGTGCTAAGGGATGGCCAGGTTTCTGCAAGTACACATCACACTGAAGGTGACTCTATGTTGTGCACGCCACACTTGGTGCCAACATAGGGACAAACCTTTGTTCTCCTGGCATCCAGCAGCTGCACAGCATGGGCAGAATGAACAAAAACAAATGTGTGGTAAAACAGTGTCAGAGCATGGCGCAACCAGGACGGATGAGCAACATCAAGCCAACGTTTTCTCAACACAAAGAAGCCACTTGATTCTACGCATCACTCGTCACGTCAACCATTCAAACAAAATAGACCTTTCTGGAAAGAGATGACGAGAAAATCATGGTCATACCCGGCCAGACATAAATCGGTGAAGTCATATTTTATCATATTTTCCATTTGCAGTCTTTACACTTGGGGTGTGCAATGATTATTGGGCACGTCATTATCAGGCTCATATGAGGGAATTGTGACACCATACCAATAAATCTGATAACAATAAAAACGCTCCCATGTAGCAGGATTTTTCATACCGTCGTATACTGTATGCCATATACTGTATATCATATACTGTACATCATATACTGTATACCATATACTGTATACCATATACTGTACATCATATACTGTATACCATATACTGTACATCATATACTGTAAATCATATACTGTATACCATATACTGTACATCATATACTGTACATCATATACTGTATACCATATACTGTACATCATATACTGTATATCATATACTGTATATCATACATTGTACATCATATACTGTACATCATATACTGTATACCATATACTGTACATCATATACTGTATATCATGTACTGTATATCATACATTGTACATCATATACTGTACATCATATACTGTATACCATATACTGTACATCATATACTGTATATCATATACTGTATATCATACATTGTACATCATATACTGTACATCATATACTGTATACCATATACTGTACATCATATACTGTATATCATGTACTGTATATCATACATTGTACATCATATACTGTACATCATATACTGTACATCATATACTGTACATCATATACTGTATATCATATACTGTACATCATATACTGTATATCATATACTGTATACCATCCAAATCCCATGGAGAACGTTTAGGGATGGATGGAAAAAAGGACATGAGTTCCAGACAGTGAAGCCATCTTCACCAGCTGGAGCAGCATTCCCACTATCCTCCTGGAAAGACTGGCATCAAGCATGCCCACACCCATTTTTCAGGTCATTAAGAAGAACGGCACACTTCCTCATTAGCCCTTTTTTATGCTTTTCCGTTCTGCTGTTTTAGCTATGCTCTGAAACCTTTGATTAGCTGAGCGCCTATTTCACGTTCATGCTTCTTTACAGTAAGTTGCTTGATTTCAAAAGTCTTTGTCCGACTCTCATTTCTTCTTTTTGCATTTTGAAGCTCCACTTGAACCTCCTTAAGATCCTACAGTGCAAAATGACATTTTGATCAGGAGTGTACAGGCGAATAAAGCCGGTTGGCATTCAGACCACAAGACCACAGTGTTCCTGCAGCCATGGTGGGCCGCCGCTGCCTCAACGGTGATCACGCTGCGTGGTGTAAGTCAGCAACAGGAGGGGGAAAAAAAGGGGAAAAAAGGAAAAAAAATAAAAATAAAAAAAGAGTCAGCAACAGGAGGGGGAAAAAAAGAGGGAAAAAGGAAAAAAAATAAAAATAAAAAAAGAGTCAGCAACAGGAAGGGGAAAAAAAGGGAAAAAAAGGAAAAAAAATAAAAATAAAAAAAGAGTCAGCAACAGGAGGGAAAAAAAGGGAAAAAAGAAAAAAAAGGGGAAAAAAAGGAAAAGAAAGAAAAAAAAGAGTCAGCAACAGGAGGGAAAAAAAAGGAAAAAAGAAAAAAGGAAAAAAAATTAAAAAAGAGTCAGCAACAGGAAGGAAAAAAAGGGAAAAAAAAAAAAAGGGGAAAAAAATGAAAAGAAAGAAAAAAGAAAAAATGGAAAAAAAATAAAATAAAAGAGTCAGCAACAGGAGGGGGAAAAAAGGGAAAAAAAGGAAAAAATAAAAAAGGAAAAAAAATAAAAAAAAAAAGAGTCAGCAACAGGAGGGAAAAAAAAGGGAAAAAATAAAAAAAGGGGAAAAAAGGAAAAGAAAGAAAAAAGAAAAAAGGAAAAAAAAATAAAATAAAAAAAGAGTCAGCAACAGGAGGGAAAAAAGGGATAAAAGAAAAAAAAATGAAAAATTAAAAAAAATTTAAAAAAGAGTCAACAACAGGAGGGAAAAAAAGGGGAAAAAAGTAAAAAAAGAAAAAAGGAAAAGAAAGAAAAAAAAAGAGTCAGCAACAGGAGGGAAAAAAAGGGAAAAAAGAAAAAAAAGGAAAAAAGGAAAAAAATTTAAAAGAGTCAGCAACAGGAAGGAAAAAAAGGGCAAAAGGGAAAAAAAGGAAAAAAAAGAAAAAAAAAAGAGTCAGCAACAGAAGGCTCCCTCCCCTCCTCTTCTCCCTTTTCACACACACAACGTTGTTTAGGCTCAAGTTAGAAGAGCGCCACGAAAACTGAGCATCCTATTTCCACCACCGTTTGTCCTCTCCAGCTCACCTTCCCTGCCCACGTTGGATCATCGGTGCCCCGATTGATACCCGTTTGCATGACTGCACTGTGGCTCAAGAAGACATCGATAGCAGGAGTGCAGCAAAGCACTTCCTGTGAGTCACACATGACTCACCGGGTGCGGTGGGCACCCTGCCCTGTATGCTTGTAAGAGTCACCGTCCCATCCCAGAGCTTTCTAATAGCCTCAGTACAGTATATTTATCCTTTCATATATGCATCAGGGGGCAAAGCATGCAGATATTACGGCGTTACTTCAAAAGCCCAGAAAATCAGGAGCGAAAAGAGCAATTATGGCAACAAGGCCAATCCGCTGCCTCCTCCATACCTCTTTAATGAAGACTATCAAGAACATAATTGAGTGCAGCGCTGGAGATAACGCTGGCGGACAAAGCAGAGGACAAGAATCCAGCAGGAAAGCCCAAATGTACCTGAGCTACAAGGACGCTCACAAGGTGGTTAACAGCGCTGGACAAAAGGTAGATGTTGGTAGATTAGAAGAACATGACGGAAGCGGCATCTGTCCAGGGATGCGAGCAGTGGAAGCGTGCACGGGTGAGAAGACGTGGAAGCTCCACGAACTCCAGGCAATGGCAGCAATGAGTCCATACAAAATTCAGCAACATGCTGTATCGTGCCACACCCTGGCACAAAACGGGCACTGGAGGTTCTATTCTGGACATGGACCTCAACTGATACTGATACTCAACAATCGTGCCTTGAATACCATCAGACTGGCCCAACAGGGCCTTTCAAATCACAGGGTTCCCCAAGTGGTGAAAGGTGAAGCTGTGAAAGACCCGATTCCCGGAAAATGAGGCTTTATTTGGAATACTGGATTTAGTAGGAATGCTATACTTTAGAATACTGCATAGAAGACTGGAAGAGTACCTCTGGACTGGCAGACTGGCTTCCTTTTCAAGAAGGGGGAGTGGAGGGTGTGATCCAACTGATGGGGGATCACACTCCTCAGCCTGCCTGGAAAAGTCTGTTCCAGGGTGCTGGAGAGGAGGGTGCGGCCGTTAGCCCAACCTCGGTTGGAGGAAGTGCCGTGTGGGTGCACTGGACCAGGTCTACAACCTCGCAAGGGAGTGGGAGTGAGGTCTTGTCCCAGGTGGAGGAGTTAAAGTATCTCCAGGTCTTGTTCCCGAGTGAGGGAAGGTTGGGCACAGCGTCTGCACTCATGTGCTCTCTGCACCGGACCGTCGTGGTGAAGAGAGAGCTGAGCCGGAGGGCAAAGTTGCCACTTGAGGTGGCTCGGGCATGTAGTCCGGATGCCTCCCGGGTGAGGTGTTCCGGGCATGCCGAGCCAGGAGAAGGCCCCAGGGCAGACCTAGGACACGCTGGAGGGATTATGTCTGGCCTGGGAACGCCTTGGGGTGGAACTGGAAAAGGTGGGTGGGGACTAGGAGGTCTGGACTTCCTTACAGACACTGCTGCCCCCGTGACCCGGATAAGCAGAAGAAAATGGAATACTGTATTTAAACCATAGCATCATTACAAGCAGGATCTTTGACTTGTGTTTTGATTTTTGTAGGTGCTTACAAACAGCCAAGCTCTCCTGTCACATAGAGGATCTTTGACTTTCTTTTTGCAGTACATTCATAAAAACAGCAGAGCGGTCTATCACATAGAGGATCTTTGACTATCGATTCTTCAAGCGATTCTTAAAAACAGCAGGGCGCTCCCATTTTTACAGTAGATCCTTTAAAAGATCAGATCCCGGCGGTCATAATGTGTAGAGGTCTTTTGATTAGTTTTAGAGCAAAAAGCTCCTGTTCACTAGAGGATCTTTGCTGTTTTTTCAGTTGGTCCTCGTTATATAGAAGATACTTGACCCATGTTTTTCAGCAGGTTCTTACAAATATCACAGCACTCCTGTCACATAGGGGATCTTTGACTAGCATTTGTGCAGCCAGTCCTGAAAAATAGCAAAGTGCAGTCTGCTGGGATAGGCTCCAGCATACCCCCATTGCAAATGGATGGACGGTGTCTTATAGAGGATCTTTGACTGGCATGACTGCATTGCTTCTGTTGTAACGAATGACTTTATCTGTGAAACTTGCGTCGACATTACATAGAAAATAAGAGTCAAAGTGAAGGTGGGCTTCCCGCCCGCCAAAGTTTAGCTGAGAAGCCCTGAGGTCTGTCGCTTCTTGTGGGTACAGTTTGATCATCACTTTGCATAATGAGATGAAGATGACAACCGCCATCATTAGCAGGCCTGCAGGCTTGGAACCTCCGTCAGGGACACAGCTTATGAGGGAGCCGGCTCCTCGAAGACATTTTGGAGCTTTTTGTGGACTGGTTTCCTGAGATTTTTTGTAAAGGCCACCGATCGGAGGCGGACAGACGATTAGATGAAGTTAAAGACAGAAAGAGGAGAGAACTCAGAAGATGAGTGAACTAGGCCATGCTGACACCCCCACACTGAAGATAAAACATGCAGGATTACTGTAACGCATGTTGTCTGCGCAGACGTACTGAAGAAAGAACTCCTTCCAGAAAGGTCATAGAAAGATGGCACAGAAAAAGATGATGCTAAAAAAAGACATCCGTGGCGTAAATGGTGGTAGGTGTGACAAGCGGTCTCACCTGGTTCTCCTCATGAGTGACCCTCATTTGCTCTTTAAGGATAGACGTGCGCGCCGCCTCCTCCTTCCTCATGATGCGCTCCTTTTTCAGCTCGGGGCTCCAGAAGCTCTTGATGCTGTTGGTGGAGGAGCCCAGCTTACTGTCCTTCAGGTCCAGCTCCCTGCGCAGCATCTCATTCTCCCTCTGCATCTCCCTGAGCTGGGCCTGCATCTCCAGGAGTTCCCCCCCACTGCTCCGCACTGCCTGCCTCAGCAGGGCGGAGGGCACCCCTTGGTGGTGGTGGGAGTGCAGCATGGAGATGGAGCCCAGGTCACTGTAGGACAGAAGGTCAGCATGGTGCAGCCCCACTGAAGCGATGTTGGGACTGCTGCCCATGGCTGTGACGCGGCCCCCGTACATGGCCCGGCTGGTGGCCCGACCCAGAGTGGTGGTGCCTTTGGGGTAGGTGGCCGTGGAGCCCACTCCCTCGTGATCGCTCAGGTACATGGGCCCCGAAGTGGCGTAGGCAGCGTTGAGAGACTGGATGTTCTCCATGGAGAGCGTCTTGCCCCCCGCACCTCCCCCGCCCCCGCTGTTGGCCCTCCGATGGCCCAGTCTGGGGGACCGTGGCAGGCGCGGGGAGCGTGCGGGGCTGCTCTCTAAGTGACCAACAGCTCTGGCACTGCCGTACATGTCCCGTGGGTCGGCCGCGCGGCCACCAGAGGGGTCCTTAACGGGGGCGCGCTGCAAGGATCCTGCACAGGCTCGCTGAACCGCACATGGGGGACTTTTACTTCCTGCCGCGGGAGCTGGAGCGCCTCAAACCCGCAGGGAATGACTGGGAGAGACCTGACAGAGGAAGCACAACATTTTGGGTTTGTGAGATGAAAGGCACTGAAAGGGAGGAAGTTCTTTTGAAGGTTTGCCAGCCTGACAACACATTTACCCGAGTTCTGGTTGCTGTAGAAAGACACAGAAACATAATTAGGTACTACGATAGTTTCTATATTCATATTCAGGCCAGTTTGAAATAAGTTGCTTCAGTTTAGGGTTGTCTTTCAGTTCACCGGACAAGATAATACCCGACATTGGGTCTACGAGTCCGTGTGGAGTTTGCATGTTCTCCCCGTGCGTGCGTGGCTTTTCTCCGGGTACTCCGCTTTCCTCCCACATTCCCAAAAACATGCATTTAGCTTCAATGGCCGCTCTAAATTGCCTATTAGAGTGTGAATGTTTGTATGTCTGCCCTGCGATTGGCTGGCGACCAGTCCAGGGTGTACCCCGCCTCCTGCCCAAAGTCAGCTGGGATAGGCTCCAGCATACCCGCGGCCCGAATCAGGATAAGCGGCACAGAGGATGGGTGGATGGATGGATGGTTGGGTCTACGAGAACAAGATGAGATTTTACAAGTACTTTATAAAAAGTACAATGAAAAGTATATGACACTATACTGCAATTGAATTTCTACTACGTTACGCTCTTCTGCACTGTGTGTATGCCGGCGACCCCGCCCCCACCCACCGAGACAAACAGACTGTATGTCTGACAAAAGGGTTCACTCCGTTCATGCCGTTGCTCTATGGAACAAACGTGCTGAACCCCAATGCACAGAGTGAACCCTCTTCCTGCCTGTTTGAAGAGACAAGCATGCACGATATAGTGATTCTTCATTTTCATTTGTGTAGTCATTTTTTATTACCATCCCAGGCCTTGCGGCCGCGAGGCCCGTTTTTTCTGAAGAAGAAATCTTGTCATGTTTTGCCTTCTTGTGTACACCTCATGTATGTAACGCTTGGTCTCCTAAACTGCTGAACATCAAAGCATGAAAGTTGGTCTAAACACGCAGCCCCACCGTGTTGTGTGTGAAGGTGTTTGGTCCAATCACCACAAAACATCTTCAGGGGACTGACAAGCACACGTCTGGCGAAAAACGTGGACTCCATCGAACAGAAAGTCCAAGCAAAGACAGCGGCGGGTCCAAATTCAGTCGTTGAGCGGTGAAAAGTCTGGGGCGAGACACAGGCAGCACTTCCAGTGCAGACCTGCCAACGTGTACACGTTTGTTGTACACAACATGCAATTTGACTTTATTCTTGTACGTTTCCTGGCTCCCCTTTCGATTGCCTTTTTCTGCTTTCAGTCTGTAGAGTACCGGTCAAAAAATAGATGCAGAAGAGCGGATGCCATGACATCTTCATCACAGCCATCATCAACAAACACAGCAATTCACAAAAGCATGAGATGTTTAGTCCGTCTTTGTCTCACCTTGCCGATCAATCATCCATCCGCCAAGGTGGCTGCCGATCAATCGTTCGGCTGCTTGTTTACCGGCCAATCAGACCTTATGGATCAGCCCACGGAGGTGACTCTGATGTTAATCGTCCCCTTCTGGCGCGCACTGACGTTTGAATCCTGGATTTAGCAGAAAAAATTGCTCAATCAAGGAGAATGCCCAGCAGGATACATCACACACACACACACACACGCACACACGCACACACGCACACACACACCAGGCTATGAGAGCAACAGAATTTCTTCAAGCCAGTGCAATAAAATCCAATAATGAAAAAAAGGCGCCTAACACAGACCAGCAGTCTGTGGCCCAAAGTAATACTTCTCAGTTAGAAATACTACTTCAGTACAATACAATCCAGTACTGCAGAATAGTCAGTGTACAGCTTGTCTGGTAATACTGGTTTACCAGCCAATGAAAGTGGGCCAGCACACAGTCATGATTGTTTTACATACACAGCAAGAGCGGTAAGATACAGCGGTACCTCGGTTAACATCCACAACCGATGCTTGGTCTGCACGGTTAGCACCATGGCGAGTGTATTTGTGCTGCTCGGTTTGTTCACGCAGGCATCTTGGATCGCACACCCAAGACAAAACCTGCCGATGCTCAGGTAACCCGTGCCACAACTGTCACATGACCTCCGTCCCAGCCAAGGGGGCGTCCCAGCCAAGGGGACGTCCCAGCGGGGGCTAGCAATGCTGGTGGCGATTCAAGTGGCGCACAAGAAGCGAGGTTAGCATATTTATTCTTTGAGGTCTGGAAAAGGCCCGATGCCTACGCCTGTTCCAAAAAAGAACGTCATCATCGCACCCGCAACTCCGTTTGGAGAAGGTGCTTATTCGCCATCCACTTGACTAATCAAAGCGTGTCGTGATTGGCTTACGTTGGGCTGCATTACTGTCTCATAATTGTGCCCATTTCTAATAGATCCATATCTAATGGTTCTATTTCTAATGGTTCTATTTCTAATGGTTCCATTTCTAATGGTTCCATTTCTAATGGTTCTATTTCTAATGGTTCCATTTCTAATGGTTCTATTTCTAATGGTTCCATTTCTAATGGTTCTATTTCTAATGGTTCCATTTCTAATGGTTCTATTTCTAATGGTTCCATTTCTAATGGTTCTATTTCTAATGGTTCCATTTCTAATGGTTCTATTTCTAATGGTTCCATTTCTAATGGTTCTATTTCTAATGGTTCCATTTCTAATGGTTCTATTTCTAATGGTTCCATTTCTAATGGTTCTATTTCTAATGGTTCCATTTCTAATGGTTCCATTTCTAATGGTTCTATTTCTAATGGTTCCATTTCTAATGGTTCTATTTCTAATGGTTCCATTTCTAATGGTTCTATTTCTAATGGTTCCATTTCTAATGGTTCTATTTCTAATGGTTCCATTTCTAATGGTTCTATTTCTAATGGTTCCATTTCTAATGGTTCCATTTCTAATGGTTCTATTTCTAATGGTTCCATTTCTAATGGTTCTATTTCTAATGGTTCCATTTCTAATGGTTCTTTTTCTAATGGTCCCATTTCTAATGGTTCCATTTCTAATGGTTCTATTTCTAATGGTTCCATTTCCAATGGTTCTATTTCTAATGGTTCCATTTCTAATGGTTCCATTTCTAATGGTTGCTAGACACGATGCTGATGTAGAACATGGACCGTATATTCCGAACAGCACGGAGTCTGAAGGATTGGAATGCTCCTGAATCCACGAGGAGATTTGTGTAATGATCTTTCTTGCCACACTGAAGTAAAAAAGCTTTGGACAATCTGAATATGAATATGAATTTATGTTTTCTGGCCTACAGTCCTAGTACACCCTGGACTGGTCAACAGCCAATAGCAGGGTGTCCATTCATTTGTCATTTGTGATTATTTTTGCATCATTTTCTCCAAGTAAAACTGCAATTATTGTCCATAAATTGTGTCCCAATGAATGATTTACATTATTTTCCATGGAAACTCGCTTTGGTTAGTGCGTTTGGTTTAAGTACCGATTAATGATGTTAACCAAGGTACCACTGTACTTATGATTTGGGTACAGTCGAGCATGGTGCGGGTGGGTTGCATGATTGCTGCTGACATTGGGGAGCAGAACCCCTCCCCTAAGGAACTGTATTCCAACATGAAAAGGAGCCATACATCATCCAAGACGACAAGTGAAGAAGAAGCTGAAGGTGACGAGTGACCAAGTATGTGTCCTACACAACCCCATGGAACCCCATGGAACACCTGCAGGGCATCCTGGAACGTGAAGGAGCGCAAGGTGTCACACCCATTAGCCCGACAACCTGAGCAGCTCCGCTCAATTCCATGCCCAAGAGGATTAAGGCAGCGCAAGATAACAGCGGTGCTCACACTATTTGGAAATGCTGACTGTGAGCCGTACTCATGATACAGCAGATTGGTTCCACGGCAACAAGACAGGACGAGATTTAGTACAATAAAGTACTAAATATTGATCACGTTTTGTCTGTCAAATGTTTGCTGCATTTCTGGTAATGCTGGTTTTGTAACCACATTACAGAGCAGCATTTCTTTGCCCATGACTTTCTGAGAAGGCACACTATTTATATCATTTACGAACGTCTCAGCGAGTGTATTTTTCCCAGACGAGAATGTGTTTCTCAGTTTTGTCTGTCAAATGTTTGCTGCATTTCTGGTAATGCTGGTTTTGTAACTACATTACAGAGCAGCATTTCTTTGCTCATGACTTTCTGAGAAGGCACACTATTTTTATCATTTATGAACGTCTCAGCGAGTGTATTTTTCCCAGACGAGAATGTGTTTCTCAGTTTTGTCTGTCAAAAGTTTGCTGCATTTCTGGTAATGCTGGTTTTGTAACTACATTACAGAGCAGCATTTCTTTGCCCATGACTTTCTGTGAAGGCACACTTTTTTTTTAATCATTTGTGTATTATTCCCAGACGGGAATGTGTTTCTCAGTTTTGTCTGTCAAAAGTTTGCTGCATTTCTGGTAATGCTGGCTTTTTAACTACATTACAGAGCAGCATTTCTTTGCTCATGACTTTCTGTGAAGGCACACTATTTTTATCATTTATGAACGTCTCAGCGAGTGTATTTTTCCTTCAAGACAAGCATTCAAGACGTAATAAATGCTGCTTGCTAACAAGAAAGTATATTCATATTTCCCGCCACTTGGTTGAATATGTGCTACTATAGATTTAGGCTAGCAGCTAATTTAAGTGTCATATTTCAGATTTGGGAGAACACGTCGGTCTGGTGGCGATAGATTCCCCCAAAAATCCACTTGACCATCCAACGGAGAAGTTTGGTACCTTCCCTGGCGGTGATGCCCGCTGCGCAGTTGCCGTGGCGACCACGTCAGGGTTAAGAGGGATGAAGCCCCTTGGTGGGATGCCACAGAACCTTTGCCAAAGGTGCGGGGCAGATGGCGTGTCATGCGTGTCTTCCGTGAGATGAAGATGAAGATGAGTGAACATTTTGGAGTAAAAGAGGAGCAGGAGGTCCGTTTGGAAATGAAATGTAATCGAACACACACGCTTAGCAAAGCAGGAAGAAGAACTCCTTCAATGTGTCGTGAAATGAACTGCTTGTGGCTAATTCATCTTTGCACAAACACCGATGTTCTGAACTCCTGTTTCCTGGCCAGGGTCACATTGGGCAGTGTGGTGTGGATGTAGCAAGGTGGACTTTGCTTTTCCAACTGCTATTTCTGGTACAAGTAATGAAGAATTCATGCAATTGCTCCTCCCGCGCGTTGATTAATGCCAGCAGCCGCCAGAGGGCGGGCAGGCAAGGCCGCGTCGGGGCGCGCGAGTCCAGCACATTGTCAAAAGAAGGGCTTGCATGCTCCATCTTCGTGCGGCCCTGTCCCTATTAATCTGCCGATGAAAGACTAGGATGACGCCCGGCCAGCCTTGGCTCAAACCGGCTCGGCTGCCGTTCCCAGCTACCGAGTCGACATCAACGATATGTCCACGGCAGGGCAGCTCAGTGAGCCAAGTTAGGAGCACGTGAAGGACGAGATGCTGCAAAGATCTCGCCCCGCCGCTCATATACGGGACTTTTTGGGTCTATCCTGACACAGCAGCGAGCCAGAGGAGAGGGAAGGGGTGGGCGACAACCGGTCCAAATGAGACGGTCGCGCTTTCTTTTTGAGGTCACAGTCTGAGGCAGACAAAGAAGGAAGGCCATTTTGCTAAAAATGAGATTTGACAGGAGAGGGAGCAGCGATGCCTTTGGGGTCCTCATCGTGTCTTCTACTACTGGGGCATCCCAGCCGTGATGGGGGACATGCCTTCCTGTCTGACATCCTTGGCCAGTTTCAACACCCTGATTGGCATGTGATGCAGCAGGCATGCACCGACTGCTCTTCCGGCCTCCATGTTCGATGAGCCCCTGAACGCAACACCGACGTGCGTGCCAAGCGCGGCGACGCTAAATATTCTACCTCTTCTTCGGAAACACGGCGTACGGGATGGAAATCATCCGCCAGCAGATCTCACCGGCTCGTTCCGAGCCAGAACCGACTACGCTAGCACCGCCCCTCCCCCTCGCAAAGAGGACACTTCGCGGAGCGCGCGAGTGTCATTCGGCCGGAAATATGAAATAGGAAAGGTACAATCACGCTCACCTCCATCCTCCATCGACGTTAATTCCCTCCTGGGCTGCTACACAGACGGCATCCCGTCGCCTCCATTCAGCCGCGCAGCCTCCCTCAGCATCCTGCGCTGTGATTGGTCCTCTCCTGCACGCCAGCAGCAGCATCATCATCATCGTCACCACTACTGCATGTGGCAGCTGCATGCATGCATGCATGCGTGCATGCAAGGGGGGTGTGCCGAAGGGGTTCACGTCCGCATAGCCTTGCTTGAAATGCGCAAATGGAACTTCCAGATTGCGTCCGCTCTTTTCCCTAAACCTTGACTCCTAGGAACCGCGTCCTCGCATGCTGCGCAGGAGACATGCCCCCCCCCCCGCCAACCCCCCCCGGACACACCGTTTAAAGATGTCTAACGGCGACCTCTCCACACACCATTCAAGCACTCAAGCTGCTAATCCTGGCGAAGGAGGAGGGACTTACAGGCCGCCTGTCAGTCTAAACTCGGGGTATAAAATACAGGGTTCATTTCTTTCAATTTTATTCTTCAGTTCGAGGCAAATCTTGATTAGCAGAAAAAAACATTTTCCATTTGACCTCCAGAAGTGCTGCGTTTGTTCCCGACTAAGTCTTGCTTGTGTAAGCGCAAGGTTTTGTAAAAACTGCAAAACTTTGGTTTGGACTGTGGCGCTGGTCCAAAAGAATCCCCTTTTGGGGTTTGGGGTCTTTCATCATTTTGGATTGAAAAACAATCCAAGGTGCAAAATGGCGGTAATGGCCACCAGCGTCAGGTTGGTACTGCAGGGCTTCCAACGGAGGAACTTGTGTGTCCTTCCCAAGTGTCACAACAACAAAGTCCCCTTGGCTCCCAGCTGCTCTCCTCCCAAACTTCTCCCCACGGTTCCTCCTGAACGCTGACACGAAGTCCACTTGACAAGGCCCAAAGGACAAGCGTCAGCAATTCTGAGTCGTCAGCTGCACACACACACTCTCAACACACACTCAGAACAGACTCAACACACACACAAGCCCTCGTGCACGCTGGTGTTCCACTTGGTTGGGTTCATGCAGAACGTAAGCGGCAGCACCCTGGTGTCATCAGTGCTCCTTGGCAGCACCTCACAGCTCATAGAGATTGTTTCACCAACATGTGTGTGTGTGTGTGTGCTCTGACAAGCCATCAGGTGGTCCTCAAAGGACACTCTTTAATCATTTCCATCTTGCCTTTTGAGTCCCTTAGTCTCTCCTTAATGTGCTAGTCTGTGAGCAAATGTTCTCTCTGGCGTCCTCTGGTGGTTTGACTCAATACTCCAACTCATTCATCCTTTGGCAGGAACTACTTCTACAGTGCCAGAAATATATACCAGTCTCACAAGGTTCAGAAGGTCACAAGAGCAGAAGACGAGTCAGAAGTTTACATATGGTACCCTCATCATGGGGATGCATGGAGCAACAAGGATTTCTTTCCACTCTTCTTTTTGCAGGGTGGAAAGGTCATGGTTCTCAGTTGAGTGCACGATTTTCAGTTCCTTTGGAATTTGGAATAAAGTGATATGCGGCTGAAATACACTCCTGGTCAAAACATTGAGAGCAGCAAATGTTCATAATATTCATAGAACAATGTCCATGGAAATTCTCTCATTCATTCATTTTCTATGCCGCTTATCCTCGTTAGGGTGGCGGGTATGCTGGAGCCTATCCCAGCTGGCTTTGGGCGGGAGGCGGGGTACACCCTGGACTGGCCGCCAGCCAATGGCAGGCCAGACAAACAAACATTCACACTCTTAATGGACAATTTAGAGCGGCCAATGTAGCTAACATGCATGTTTTTGGAATGTGGGAGTACCCGGAGAAAACCCACGCATGCACGGGGAGACTCCACACAGAGATGCCCAACGGAGATTCAAACCCAGGTCTTCCAGATCTCCTGACTGTGTGGCCAACGTGCTAGCCATTCAGCCACCGTGCGGCGTCCATGGAAATAAAAAGTCAAAAAATGGCATCCCATTAGCTGTCTGTCAAGACACGGGACTGTCCTGGACCCAAATGAAGGTTGTTACTGGTGCAGTCCAAAAACCATCAGATGTCTCCTTTAAGGTTTGGAACTTTCAGGAGAGCACCAAACATGGGACATTGAAAGGTGGAAAAAAGTTTTCTTCTTCCATGACGGTTCTGATGGCTTCCAACGTTACTGGCATGACAAGGAGATCCCACCGGAGATGTTTTCCACACGGCACCATCACGATCCTTCAATGGAAGAATGGAGGTTGTACTGTACATCATATACTGTACAGCATATACTGTACACCATATACTGTACATCATATACTGTATTTCATATACTGTACACCATATACTGTTTATCATATACTGTACAGCATATACTGTATAACATATACTGTTTATCATATACTGTATACCATATACTGTACAGCATATCCTAGTGCGGGGAACAACACTTCCTCATCATCACTAGTAGTGATAATATGTGGCATTGTGAACAAATTGTTTATTTTATAGGTTTTTTAGTAATTCATCGTTTATTTGAGTGATTTTATTTTTTGACTTGTTGTGCTTTTTTATTGTTTCAAATATAATTTTCACACATTTCATAGGATTTTGTATATTAGCTAGGCTATATTGTAATTCACCCTGCTACCGCAACATACTTCAGGGTTCAAGGTAAATAAGTACATACTTTGAGTAATTATCAAGCCATGATAAATTGAGTTCAATGAATTGATTTAAATGTTGAATTGATTCTATCAATAAGTGAATTAAACATCTTGTATTCTTGATGCTCCGATAGTTATCTTTCTGTTCATAAAATACAGCCAACATGAGCATATTTCACACATAGTGAATATCAATGGTGATTAATTGTGATTAATCCACTGGAAACTGTGATTAATTTGATTCCAACATGTCATCAATTGACAGACATTGAAAAAAGACGTCAACCTGATGATGATCATTGCAGGGTACATTTAAATTGCTGTAAGCCTATAGGAACGCTGCGTGTGTGTGCGTGTGTGTGTGTGTGTGTAATTCCTGCCACACTTCCCATCACTGCCAGATGAGTCACAGCTGATGGAAATGGTAGGAGAAATTGTGGAGGCGGGGGCTCCAGGAAGCAGATGGCTGCTGCTGCTTTGGTTTACGGGTTGGTAGTAGGTCATCAATGCCAGGACGGGCAAGTCAAGTGCGCAGTACTGGTGTGAGAAAAGGGATATCCGAAGGCAGCCGTGAAGGTCATTAGACAGGATGTGTGTTCCTAGGAGCATGGCTGCGTCATCTTTCTGTGACCTGGCATGAGAAGCGTTCCCGTCAAACATTACATGATACTCTTGGTCCTTCTTTTTCTCCTCACGAGCTAAACGGACGTTTCACCACCTCTCAAATATTTGGCTTTGCAGTACCGCCGTCACATGCGCATGTATTTTCAAAAAGACTAATGTTCCTGAGTATTGCGCCCCCGTGCCCCAGTTAGAGAACCAGTGCCTTAAGCAGAGGTGTCATGTTAAAAAACCAGGGCTGACAAATGATGACAAATTGTAATCAAATGAATGCGTTTTTAATGAATTAATCACGATTAATCACCAGTTGCCGCAATGTGTGCTTTTGAGTGCAGATGTATTTTCTGGGCCAAACCTAAGCGCAGCAAATTTGACTGTTCTTTCTTCGGTGCGTTTATTTACCCCACGCATCCTGGCACAAGCAAGACCCTGTTGTCTCTGTCTCTGCGTCAGCCTGGGTCTGAGGAGGACCAGAGAGGTGTGTGTGAGTTGGAGATACAGTATATGTACGCTGCTGTGAAAACGTCTTTCTCTGTGCATGTTTGTCACACTTCAAATGTTTCTCATCACCAGTACTGAGAAGTAAAAGCAAAGCTACGTGGTCCTGTGTGAAAAAGTGATTTTCAGATAAATAAGTGGTTGGCCTGACCTTAGCAGCCACAACTGCTACCAAGCGTTTGCCACAACTTGCACTGCGGGGAGGAATTTAGCAGAATTGTTGTCATTCAGACACACCGGAGGCTTTTCCAGCATGTTGAAGGTCACGCCACAGCATCTTAATAGACTCCAAAGTCTTGGCCCTTTCAAAGGTGGACTTGCTGGTGTGTTTTGGATCATTGACCTTCTGCACAACCCAAGTGGCTGTCAGCTTGAGGTCACCAACAGATGGTGGGACATTCTTCTACAGGACAGCACAATTCATGCTTCCTTTTCTCACAGCAAGTCTTCCAGGTCCTGAAGCAGCAGAACTGCCCCAGACCATCACACTACCACCCCCACATTTGACTGTTGGGGTTATCACTTTTTCCCACAGAGCCAATAGGTTTTGTTTACAAACTGCTTTTTGTGTTCGGCTGTGTTGTCGCTGACTTATGTTGACTTTTCTTTGATGATCTGAAACATTTAAGCGTGACGAACAAAGCAAGCAAAAAAACAGGAGGGGGTACACACGTTTTCACGCCACTGTATTTATTGGGCACAAAAAGGTGCCGCAAGGCATGCTGGGACCATTGCTGGGCATGCTTGTGGCCTCCCAAGCACGACTTGCGGCACTTGTTTTGTTAAAAGTTAGATGTTTAGAGTTAACTTAGTAGCTGTTATTCTCCACAGTAGTAGTAGTTGTCCTATGTGTGTCCTTGCACTGTGATTGTATTTAGGGTTCTGTCGAGTGACCCACCTGTGGCGTGAAGTTCCGTGTAGGCTGCTGCTTGCGTCTGATCATCTTTAGTGACATTCAGGATAAAGAATATGAATATAAAACATGCATTTACCCTAAACGTTGATGTCAAATAGGGGGGCACCAGGTATGCCCCCAGGCGTGCAAGATGGGAGTACAGAACAGAATCCGGTGGTCTTTGTAGCAACAATGCTGATGGCGGCCATGACAGCCTTTGCTGCTGCCTGGGTGGTGTTGGGGGGCAGGTGTTGATATTTCAAGCGCAGCAGACTCTCAGCATCATAGCGGAGAGATGATGGGACGTCACGGGATGAATAAAAAGCTTTTGCAAGAGGGAGGAATTCCTGCTAGAAGAGGACGTTCTTTATCAAAGCACTACATCTTTAAAAACACAAGTCAAAGAGTTGGTGACATTTCCCGTCCCCAGGCCTATTTCTCCTCTCGAGACACCTTCGGACCTCGAAATATTTGGACCGTGACATGATGTTAGTGTGAGGGACACCACACGAGGGCAGCACACATCAGTGCTCTCTTCCAGGAACATACACTTTTCCCATCACACACTTTCTCCTGCCTTTGCCTTCTAAAGGCAGCTAAGAATGGGACACACCAATTGTACCTATAAAGAGTCGGGGAAAAAGCTCCAAAATGTCCAACAAGGCTCCATTTATATCATGTGACCTGCACGCTACACCCGCGCTGTTGTTATTATTATGAACATTGTTACGCCCAAGAACTACGTCACTGGTGTAGTGACACCGCAGCGGCTTCAGCACACACTCGAAAGGCAAAGGTAAGGCTGCATATCGGAGCTGCCGTGTTTTCTCTGCTGCTGTGGGACATCCGTGCACCAGGAAGGAAGGAAAAGTTTCCCACGTTAGCAGGAATGTGTCTGTTCGTGGACGGAACACCTTCCTGGACGTCTTTCAACAGCCGCCTGTCTAGACCCGTCATTTAGCTGCTGCTTTTCAACCGTTTTGATACGCTTAGAAGGCACCGAAAGTAGGAAGGCGTGTGCGTTGATGTCTCACATGAGGATTGTGGATGATGGGCGACGTCATGTTGGGGGAAAAAGTGGACACGGACCAGAGTACATGACAACATTACAATCCTTTAATGTTTATAGTTCTGGTGTTTGGAAATGGCAGGGTCAGGATTTTCATAGAATCACATTACTGGACATGATGCACCAAAATGTACAAAGCAACTGTCATCTTACAGGAACACACAGAAGAGAAGGTTGCACACCATGGATACACGACTGGCGTTTTCCCAGTGCACTCGCAAGTCAACGACCTTTTCCAGGTGTTGGGTTTTCTTGTCCTGCCCAAACCGTCACATTCTGGATGCTGAGCACGGAAACCCGCCGGTTGTTGGACAATAAAGGCATTTGTTTTTTTTACCGAATCACAATAAGAACACACTCTCTACACGGACCGGGCTTTTCTCTCCCAGCGTGGTAAACAGTACGAGTCAGCCACATCAGGACCAGCGTCCTCTTTACCGAGTCGGCAAATGTTTTTACACCCAAAGAGGAAACGGTTGGCAGCAAATACGGCACGGGGGCAGGGGCGCGCGTGGCAGCCGTGCCCCCGCCTGACAAGCTGGACAGTGGAAGGAATGTGTATTTACAGTACCGACGAGGGGGGCCTCGCTTGGAGCACATCTAGCGGCCTCGCTTTGTGCTTCCGGCTGAAAAAAATGAAGAAAAAACCAAGACCTGATTTGGGAGTGCCTTTTGCTCTTCCATCACCATGCACCTTTCCTGCCTGCCGACCCCCTCACCGGCCCGCGGGGCTGGCGTGACACCCAAGCATGTAGATATGTACACTGACACACACGCAGCAGAGCGCTGCAGGAACTAGCAAGCAGCCAAGCAAAGTCATGCTAGCAAGGGATGTGGTGGACAGCAACAAGGGGGCGCAGTTCTTGGCATGTCCGATCCTCGGCCACCGAGAGCCACATGCACGCTTTTTAGGGCTGTGAAAGTTAGCACATTTAGTCATTCAATGTTTCGCGTGGTCATCGCTGTTATGGCGGTCGAATGAGGCACGTTGGCGCCCCCTGCAGTCGCACGCGCTTTACTGCTCTTCAAAAGCTTTGTTTCCCACAGCAGCGCAATTCCAAGGCCCTTAAAGTATCCCCGACCCACAAACACGCCTCCAGTCCCCCTCGGAACCACACTTGGAGGTGCATTGCTCACAGCAGAGTGGTGGGGATGACATCATCACCCGATCGGCATATTTCGAGGCTTTTTGACATCGCGATATTATTATTATTATTATATAAAATTCTTCCAAAATTGAGCGACCATTTCTTATCGGCGTTTAATTTGAACAACAATTCATGTTACTCCTTTGCAAGTGTTTTTTGGACGCAAAATTTTGTCTTTAGTTGCTTTTCTCTTGCAGGCCCGACGCGTTCGCGGCGGACTAAAGATGCGTCTACTGTGCCGAGCTGGAAGGACACGCTGCGTTCAGACACAGTCCCGCTATAATGGGTCGATAGTGGCTCTCTGAGAACACACAGCGCCCAATCCGTTTGGACGCAAACGATACCATCCCCTAATTCTGTGTTTCTTTGTTCTGCACTTCAAATACTAGCCATCTGATTTCTTTTTTGGTCTTTGTCACGCTTAAATGTTTCAGATCATCAAATGAACGTAAATATTAGTCGGCACAAAAAGCTCTTTTGAAATGAAACTTTTGATGGTGACGGGAGAAAAAAAGCAAAGCTACACGGTCCTGCAGCAACAACTGCTACCAAGCGTTTGCCACAACTTGCAATGCGGGGAGGAATTTAGCAGAATTGTTGTCATTCAGACACGCTGGAGGCTTTTCCACCATGTTGAAGGTCACGCCACAGCGTCTCAATGGACTCCAAAGTCTTCAGCTATTCAAAGGTGGACTTGCGGGTGTGTTTTGGATCATTGACCTTCTGCACAACCCAAGTGGCTGTCAGCTTGAGGTCACCAACAGATGGTGGGACATTCTTCTACAGGACAGCACAATTCATGCTTCCTTTTATCACAGCAAGTCTTCCAGGTCCTGAAGCAGCAGAACTGCCCCAGACCATCACACTACCACCCCCATATTTGACTGTTGCTATGATGTTCTTTTTCTAAAATGTGCTTTTACGCCAGATGTACTTCCAAAAAGTTCAACTTTTGTCTCGTCAGACCACAGAGTATTTTCCCGAAGGTCTTGGGGATCATCAAGATGTTTTTTTGGTTCAAGATGTTCTTTTTGTTCAGCAGTTGTTTTGGTCAGGGAACTCTGCCATTTTTGTCCCGGGTCTTTCTTATGGTGGAGTCATGAACACTGACCTTTACTGGGGCAAGTAAGGCCAGCACTTCTTTGGATGATGTTGTGGGCTCTTTTGTAACCTCTTGGCTGCGATCTTGAGGTAATTGTGGTTGGCCGGCTACTCCTGGGGAGGGTCACCACTGTTCCATATTTTGGCCATTTGTGGATAATGTCTCTCACTGTGGTTTGCTGGAGCCCCAGAGCCTTAGAAATGGCTTTTTAACCTTTTCCTGATAGATCTCAATTCATCTCAGTTACGTTATGTTGTATGTTTTTTTTCTCCCTTCATAATAAAAAGTTTTATTTAAAAACTGCATTTTGTGTTCAGTTGTGATGTCGTTGTGTTGTCACACATATATATGTGTTATAAATAAATATGTATGTACATAAAACACATATTTTATACATATATATATGTATATATTCTTGATTTTCCATTTTCTGTCACTCTTTTCAGAACTTTCCAAAACATCAAAGAAATATAATATATATATGTATATATGTGTGTGTGTGTGTGTATATATATATATATATATACTGTATATATACACATGGTGTCCCAAAATAATTTACAGTTTAATAACTGTAAACTTTGTGTTTATTATAATTCATTTCATTTTCAACACGTAAAAGATTTACAAACATCATTCTATTGTTCTCTTCCCAAACTGATGTCTGTTCTGGTCCAGACGCTGGTCCCAGCCAAGCGATGGAAACGCACACATCATAAAACAATTCTCTTGGTGTTTGCGCGCCTTCGGGTTGCTCTCACGGCACCCCCACACTACCACCGCCATGTTGCCAAACAGGTGGATTGGACGAAGGGGTTTTGTTGAATCCCCTCCTCGTTCACCAGAACTCACACCACTGGACTTCTTTTCATGGGGATAGCTTAAAGACAAGGAGACCTGCAACAGTCACTGAACCGAGAGCAAGCATTGAACGAGAATGCACGCAAATACCAAGAGAACCGTTTCATGATGGGTGCTACTCCACAGCGGTTCGCGTTGTCAGCAGTGTCTGGACCAGAATCTGGATCAGTTTGAGAACAGGCGGTGACAAAATCATAGAATAATGTTTGTAGATTCTTTTACATGTTGAAAATTAAATACATTATAGGAAACACCTACAGTAGTTTACAATTATTTAAAGTGTGTACACATTGTTTGGAACACCCTGTATATATATATATATTTACAGTAGTTTTCAAAATAATAGCAGTCTAATGTGACTACCCAGATGAAGTACTGCTATAAGTATATTTTTATTCCTATATGGCAAACAAGTCACCAGTAGGTGCAGTAGATTCTCAGAAAACAAACAACAGAGGGACTTTGCAGGGGATTCTTACAAATATCTTAGCTTCTCACAGATGTCGTCTGTCACAGTACTTACAGGTAACTTCAGATTGTCTTTCATCATCCCAGAGCTGATCATTGGCTGATCCTTTGCCATTCTGGTTTTTCCCCTCTGCACTCAACTTTTTATCAAAGTACGCCCTTCTTGTGAACATGTCAAGGACCCATTTTCCTCAGGCTTTCAAAGAGAAATGATGTTCAACAAGTGCTGCTTTCAGCCTTAAACAACCGATTCACACCTTTTTTTTTTTTTTTACAAAATTATTGTTTTCTGAGAAGCTACTGCACCTACTGGTAACTTGCCATGTAGCAATAAAAATATACTAATAACAGTACTTCATCTGGTTAGTCACATGCTATTATTTATTTATTTATAGACTTCTATTATTTTTAACCCTACTGTATACACACACAAACCTTTAATCCTCCTTTGCAATGTTGTCATGCCGGTTGTACAGAATTTTTGTGTTGGATACGTAGTCATATATTAAAAATATATATTTGTGGCGGTTAAAATGTATTCATGGCGGCCTGTCACAAATAAATGAATTTATGGGAAACATTGATATGTCTATATTCTACTTTGCAATTGTATATATATACAGTATATATATATATATATATAATTTGCAGCAGAACGAATGCACTTGTGGCGGCCTGTCATAACGTATGACAGGAAAGAACGACAGGAGATGATGAAGGCAAAACAACATACACGGTAAAAATCCTGCATGCTTTTGTGTAATACTAGTTTTGGTTCATATTGCGGCCCAAATGTATGCATGGGGAACACTGAAAAGCAACATAGATGCAATGTTGTGATGCAGATTGGATTTCATTTTCCAGTGGGATTATATAAATACTAGGGGTGCACGATGAGGGAATTATGACGACATAACGACAAATCAGATTCATTCATCAATAGCGCCGGGTAATTAATCATTTCAAAAAATGCTCCGATGAGGCAAGATTACCAATACTTGGGTGAGCAAATCAAGCGCACCTTTTTTCTGCCTGCCTGTGGCGTTACTTCCCCTGAGCTCACTAAACAAACATTCCCTTTCCAAGGAAGACATTTTGCATGCTAGTTGTACCAAATGCTCACTCATGAGGGGAAACAACGTGGAGCACACAAAAAACCTTACCAGCCCCCTGAAAGTGCAAAAGGTTTGCCAGAGACCTCCGTGGCATCACACCGGCTGCTCGGAGCGTGTGCCCGAATACAGTGCACCTTGCTGGGCCACAGCAGGGATCTATACTCCTGGTTCTCCTGGTAGTAGTGATGTCAAGATATTTGATTAGGACAAATTGATTAGGACATTTGATTAGTCAATGAGACCATATCGGTGTTGAGAAGCAGACAGTTGAAAACAAAGATGTAGAGCATCTCCAATATAAACACATTTCTATGTACTCGTGGTGCTCCAGATGTGTGGCAGGCAGCCACAAATATATGACTATAAGGTAAAAACTGATATTGAAAGAAAATCAATCCTTTTTTTGTGATGCAGTTTGTGTTTAATTTTCCTAAAAATTTTAAAAATAAGTGTTGAACTGTATGTTTGGACACCCATGTTTCAAAACATGCAAACCCAAAAGTTGTTAAATTCATACATCTTTTGACCTATTCGAGCTCATTTAGTTTTAGGATTACTCACGTCCCAAACGAGTCATTGCATAGAAGATTGGAATTGCTCATCTACACCTAAGAAAAGGCAGTGGGCCCAGCTTGTTGATGAATCAATAACCAT
The DNA here is from genome assembly GCA_024372805.1 of Oostethus manadensis. Taxonomy (NCBI): domain Eukaryota; kingdom Metazoa; phylum Chordata; class Actinopteri; order Syngnathiformes; family Syngnathidae; genus Oostethus; species Oostethus manadensis. The sequence goes on along the minus strand of QODF01000045.1, from coordinate 2,050,805 downwards.
ACAGCACAACAGGGATGCCAAGTGTGTGTGTGTGTGTGTGCGTGTGTGTGTGTTTCTTGCACTCGGCATGCTCTTACGCATTTGCAGCTAACATGCACATCTGGTACGAAGGTTGTAAACCGCTTGACAAACTGTACAAGAACATTTCCCACATGTATTCCATTGTGCTATACAACATTATCTGCATGCTATTGCTTGTTTTTTCCTAAACAAAGTCACCCAGCAAATGATCCCATGCGGGACAATCAACAACATTTAAAACAAATAGAAAGTTGTAGCAAAGAAAAGGACAAAGGGACGAATGTACACGTGGAAAGGTTATGTACATACAGTAGTATACAGCGGTGTAACAGAAATGACGTACGAGGTATTTCGGTCAAATAAATCAACCAAAGCGTGAATAAGGCTCTTCTGATGAGGCAAAAAGGAAAGGAAAGGAAGGAGATGAGACATGAAGGCTCCACACACAATAATGATGGCTTGGTGATGGCTGCCACGCCTCTCGTCTGTGCCATGGGCACGCTGGCAGTCACTTCCTTCCCTCCTGAACCAAACAAGCTAACGTCTACTGGCTTCTGAATGGTCAACAAAGTACACGTATGGGCTTCTTTTTCCTATACTTGTGCGTGCATGTACACATTTACACATTACCAAAAGGAGAAGTAAGAAGACATTCAACCACAAGGCGTACGTTCCCCATACTGGAATGTAGAGATCAGAGGAACCCTGAGGAGCACTCGGGGTTCAAGTGGAGTCTTTGCGAGCAGAAAAACCTATGAAGACCTTGAAGAATCAGCATCAGTGTGGGAGCAAAAGGCCTTGCCAGATGTGTCATCCTCACACGTGAAGAATGTCCAGTAGAGAGCGCCCTCAGGCTTAACACGAAAACATCCAAACCACTCCTCAGTGGGCCTGCAGCACCTAACATCCCAGGAGGCTCTCCATGAGGGGGGAGGAGCACAGGCCTCCTCATTGCTGTCCTCCTGAAATGAAGACAGAGGGAACGTGACGATTTGTACGTTCTTACTCTCCTGTGAAAAACATCACAACAAATCACCCTACAAGACACGTGCACTTTTTTTATTTTGCCCATCATCCACAATGCTCGTTCCTGTGCCTTGTGAAGATATAAAAACAGGTCAAAAGAGGCGGCTAAGAATGCATATAATGGGACGCACCTATGCTGCCGAGAAAGCCTGGTGAAAAAAGCTCCAAAAAGCGCCAACAAGGCTCCATTTACATCATGTGACTTGCAAATTATTTATTAATAATAATAATAATAAGTTATTAATAAGATTGTTACGGCCAAGAACTACGTTACTGGCATAGTGACACCTCGCCACACCACAGCGGCTAGCGAGTAGCTTCAGCACAGACTCGCTCACGAGGCCGCCAGCGAAAGGTAAGGCTGCATATCGGAGCTGCCGGGACATCCATGCACCAGGAAGGAAGGAAAAGCATTCCCTGTTAGCAGGAATCTGACTACAGCTCACAGCATGGATGGAGCACCTTCTTGGGCGTCTTTTAACAGTCGCCTTTCTGGACCGAGCAGGCGTGTCCCGTTACTTGCCGGCCTCTTTGCGCCTGTTTTGATATCTTTAGAAGGCACAGAAAAGAGAAAGACGTGCGTGCTCGGGTCTCGCATAAGGACTGTGGCTGATGGGCAGAATTCCAAAAAAAGTGTACTTCTGCTTGAAGTGGAAGCCTTTCTGACCCTCTGGCATGGAGCAAATCAATCCTCATGAAAGCAACCAAGGAGTGTAAATCTTGCAGCCAACGGCAGGCCTGATGGTGTCTGCAGTAATCCACCAGGAGGAGGATCAGTTGGGCCTGCTGCTCAAAGAGCAACCGAGTGGGCTTTATCCTCACGTTCTCCTAATCAGTCCTCGGACGTAGGAATGGGCGGGGAAAGAGAGAGAGACAGGCTGACAGCTGAACGAAGGCAACGTTGATCCCAGACGCCAAATTCAAGTGAATGCTGATTGACTTTGCTCCTCAGTGGCCGCATTAGTTCGTTAGTGGAGTGTAGCATGTAATGAGCATGAGTGTAGCATGACTCATCACTCTGTGAGTCTGCATGTGACATTAAATCCCAGCCACGAATAGCCTTCTCAGGCTCATTATAACCCCCCTTCGCCGGGCTCAGATCATTGGAAGTGAGTGGAGTCACAAGGTAAAACATCTTAGGGGCAGGGAGGGTGCCAATGTGCAACCACGTCCGAACCCTCCGTGGCGTACTCACCCAATCACAGATAGTCTGTGAAAGCTCCATGGCTTCAGTTTGACCGCGTGTTTGGTCACTCCATAGTGATCTTGCACATCTTTCTTTACGGGCTTTGCCTGGCTCTTCCTGCCCCTTCCAGGTGCAGAAAAACTCCCTGCCTTTGTGCCCTCCAGCTTGGATTACTGTAAGACCATTCAGTTGGTCCAAAATTTTGCCACACACGTCTTAACTGGACCGAGAAAAAGAGATCATATCTCGCCTGTATTAGCCTCACTGCACTGGTTACCAGTACAATTTAGAATTGAATAGAATGATTCTGCTTGCATGTACGCTCAGGCACCAGTATATCTAGGAGCTCCCAGAACCCTATCAACCCGGTAGAACACTGCGCTCGCACAACTTACAATGACTTGTCCCACCTAGAATGTTTGGAAGTAGAATGGGAGGTAGATCCTTTAGTTACCATGCAGGCTCCTCTGTTATGGAACCATCTCCCCCACTCAAGGCAGGGTATTTTTAAAAACGCATTTTTCTCCCTCTCCGTTTATGGAAAGAAAATGGTGTCCCACGACCTCGTATTTATAAAAATGCATTTTCACATGACCGCATAAATGCATCAGAACCACAGTCATAACCATGCCAAACCTGTAGTTACTAAAATTCTATCCAGATTAGTATCCATCCATTTATCTATCTATTTAACCATCCATCCATCCATCTATCTATCTATCCAACCATCCAGTTATCTATCTATCTATCTATCCATCCATCCATCCATCCATCCATCCATCGATCTAGCTATCCATCCATCCATCCATTGTATCTATCTATCTATTGTATCTATCCATCTATCTATTTAACCATCCATCCATCTATCTATTTAACCATCCATCCATCCATTGTATATATCTATCTATTGTATCTATCCATCTATCTATCCATCCATTCATCTATCTATTTAACCATCCATCCATCCATCTATCTAACCATCCATCCATTGTATCTATCTATCTATTGTATCTATCTATCTATTGTATCCATCTATCCATCCATCCATCCATCCATCCATCTATTTAACCATCCATCCATCTATCTAACCATCCATCTATCTATCTATTGTATCTATCTATTTAACCATCCATCCATCCATCTATCTATTGTATCTATCTATCTAACCATCCATCCATCTATCTATCTATCCATCCATTTATCTATCTATCTATGCATCCATTTATCTATCTAACCATCCATCTATCTATCCATCTATCTATCTATCTATCCATTTATCTATCTATTTAACTATCCATCCATCTATCTATCTATTTAACCATCCATCCATCTATCTATCCATCCATTTATCTATCTATTTAACCATCCATCCATCCATCTATATATGCATCCATCCATCCATCCATCCATCTATCCATCCATCCATCTACCTATCCATCCATCTATCTACCTATCACTCTAAATGTGATTTTTTTAGCACAGTGACATTTTGTTTTTAAAACAAACAAGCAATGCAGTTAGTTGGGAGCTCCTCTTTGTCCCACGGGGAAGTGGACGTCACATTCATGGGGCAATTTTTCAGATTCAAATTGTATTTTTTTCAACTAGATAACTTTTGGCCCCAATACATCTCCTGCACATGCCAACATTATGCATGAATTATACTCTGAAAACTAAAGTCAAAACATGTCAAGTCAATGAAGTTGTGAATCTGTAGCTTTTTTCCACACTAATGTTTCATGCGTTCTTCCCCATTTCCCATGAAGTTCTGTGAAAAAGTTGTTTTTGCATAATCCTGTTACAGTAACACACCATCAGCACAACCACTAAGCAGACTTTTAATAAGAACTTTGGATGACGTTCACCTACCATTGTTGATGCTGGGACTTGTGTGGTTACAAGGCGTCCACTCATCTCTGCTTCAATCACATGCACGTCTGGGAAACTCACAGCTGACAAGGCGCCCTCTGATCCCACCTCTGTTCCATGGTTTGAGGTAAAGCAAAAGTACCGTAGATCAGTCCCGACATACAATGCAAGTATTTCTCGAGTCATCGCTTGCCCGAGTCGACTCAAATGTGCAGACTGTGCAAAAGTAGACAACATTTGGTACACCAGTAGGCCTGTCAGGATGACACATTTTACTGGACTATAATTGTCCTACTAAGTATTGTCTATAATAGGCATTATTGACAACATTTTTTCATGAATTATAAGGCATAATAATGCAAGTACATCATATCAAAAGCATTCAGCTTCAGTTTGCCAAAACATAGTATTTGGAATGTCAAGATCTTTTAAATAAAATTGGAGATGCAATAATAATAACTTTACTGAAGTTATTATTATTGAACTTTTTTTCCACTCTTGATGAAATGGTAAATGGTCTCTCACTCGCATAGCGCTTTACCTACTGACGATGCAGCTTCATTAGCCGCTGGGGATTCAGTATCTTGCCACATGATCACAGGACAGAACAGAACCAGCAACCTTCAGGTTGGGAGACAACCACCCTTACCACCTACTTACTTATTTACTTACTTACCTACTGCATGTGGTAAGCGTGAGCCATGCTGTCCCCTACACTCTCATTTTGTCACCCCTATTGGACAGCATGTGCACTGCTCTTATTTTGAAGGCCAGTAAAGTGAAATGTAAAGTGTGCTGATAATGTGTTTTAACTATGACAAAGTGAGTTAGCTTGGGAGTGCCTCTTAAAGTCGTGTCTGTTTCACACAAAACTTGCACCAAGTCAGCGGCCAACCTATAACGCTACCTTACATTAACAAGTACTAAAGCACTACTCATACTGGTACACACACACACACACAAACACAGTCACATTAGCATGCTCTGATAAACCAAACTAACCCAGCTAACTAATACTGGCTATTGCTGCATCGGTGGCTAGTAAGAGTAACAACGTTTTTACGTCGGCTTAGATGATGTTTCCGGTTTCCCCCTGGACATGTTTAGGAGAGGGCAGGTTAGTGTTTGTGAGAACATGCTGTGAATGAGCGGTCTGAGCGAGCTCCCAGCACCATGACAGAGCAGTCCAGGCACAGTGAGGGGGGTCTACCGCTGTTGCTACGGAGCCGAATATCCAACAGCCAACGTGAAATGATCAGCGACAGAGACGAATATCCAACGTCCAAGATGAAACTAACTTCACCAATATACAGAGTGAACCTTCTTGCCATCCAGCCTGTGCGTCAGTACAGCAATACAGTGGTACCTCGGTTAAAATCCGCCCCAGTTGATGTGTTTTTTGGTTAACATCCAAAATAGCGTCCCGTTTGTTTACACCGCCATCTTGGATCACACAACCCAAGACAAAATCTTGCAATGCGCACAAAATTTCGCGATGCAATGTGGGCTGCGGTAAAACACAAAGACAGTTAGCATTAGCGTTTCCAAGTAACATGATCATAAAACCGTGATCCATAAGTAAACTTTGGTAAACTTGCGCAGTGGCACTGCTTCTTTTGTTGGAGGCGCAGCCTTTAGTCATGTTTCTCTCTCTCAAAGCACCAACTGTGTACCAGCGTTGTACCAGGAACACGATTGGTTCTACGCATGTTCAGAACATTTATTTATTATATATTATACATGGGCCGCACGGTGGCTGAGTGGTTAGCACATTGGCCACACAGTCAGGAGATCTGGAAGACCTGGGTTCAAATCTCCGTTGGGCATCTCTGTGTGGAGTTTGCATGTTCTCCCCGTGCGTGTGTGGGTTTTTTCCGGGTACTCCGGTTTCCTCCCACATTCTAAAAACATGCATGTTAGGTTAATTGGCGACTCTAAATTGTCCATCGGTTTGAATGTGAGTGTGATTGGTTGTTTGTCTATATGTGCCCTGCGATTGACTGGCGACCAGTCCAGGGCGTACCCCGCCTCTCGCCCAAAGTCTGCTGGGATAGGCTCCAGCATCCCCGTGACCCTAATGAGGATAAGCTGTATAGAAAATGAATGAATGACTGTATATATTATACGTGACCCGATACATGTTTACATCTGCATTGCTTTGCAATGAAGGGCTTGGCCGAGGAAAGTGTATTGTTGTTTATTTATTCATTCATTCATTCAAACACCTAACCTATGTTTTTGGAATGTGGGAGGAAACCGGAGTACCCGGAGAAAACCCACGCACGCACGGGGAGAACATGCAAACTCCACACAGAGATGCCCAACGGAGATTTGTGTTGTTTATTTATCTTTCTTTAAATCAAACTTTGTTAGACTTCAGTGTGTATCAGAACATTTGAAGCGTTTTGAGAATACTGTGATAATAAAGATAAGCGTCATCAATGGTCAGAATAATAATGAAATTTTCATGTGGCTACATCCTGAAGGGTATCTAGTCAAGTAGATGCAGTTGAGTTCATGTCAAATCTACAAGTGGCAGGTCTGGAAGTGATTCCACAGCTTTGAGGCTTTGTGTTGGAAAATCAAGAACAATTGACTGCATGGCTGCGTTTGTTTTTTTGCATGAAGCCTGTGGATTACTGCTGCTGTTCCTGGGGATGCTTGTTGGAGCAAGTGACAGTGTGTTCATCTCCAGAGACAAAAAAGAGCAAGAACAAGACAACTCACTGATGCTCTCAGGATTTCTCCCTCCACGTCTTCTGTGATGGGGAAATGTGGTCAATGGGGTTTCATAGGTTTTTCCAGGGCAAAGACGCTAATTTTGTTGTGTTGTGACTGCAGACCCTGAAATAAAATGTACACACAGCGTGTTACTTGCTTCTTTTCTTGTTTATATTTTTGATTTATCTTCATTCTTTACCAAGGGCCAGTTTAACAAAAGTAGGATTGGAACATCCAGGCTAAACGGCTGCGCTGATCTCAACCAACCCGAATGTCCTGCCTTTGTTCTTAGCACAAAGCCAGGATGAGCAGACCAGGGCTCATCAGACCGATCCCCAATCACCTTCCTTAAGGAGACAGAATCACCGATCCACTATACTTTCCCGTGACGGAAGCAGAAATCCTCACGGAGGCTTACGAGGACGCAAAAGAGCAAAGAAAAGATGCAAGAGCGCCATAGTCATAAAAGAAAAAGAGAAATACACTGTTCACATTCCAATATCATCTTTAACAAGTCAAGATATCTTTGTTAGCACATCACCAGTACTCCCTCGTGTGAACTTCTACTTCCCCTCAAGGCTTGTGGGTAATGTAGTTCACGTCCACATGAACTAATCTTGGGCAGCGTAGTCGCACTGTAATCGTGATATATGAAATGAACACGTAACTCTTTTATGGTGTACGCGTTTTGTTCTATGGGATGTCTATTGGGCATTCCTTTCCATCATCCCAGGACAAGTGCCCACTTTGTGTGGACAAGGAATCTGGTCCCACCCGTATGGAAAACTACCAGTCACTTCGGAGACAGGGTAGGATGAAATAAGATCTGCTTCTTGCCACTCTTCGTGTGAAGATTCAACATGAAACACAAGAACAAGAGTACTACCAAGGCAGCTTGGGTTCCTTACTGTTCTGCTGTCTCACACTGTATGATCCAGCCATTTGCCCAATTGTCTTAGTGGAAGTCAGGAATGAAGTAAGAAAACATTTGTAGCTGCAGCCTGCAAGCAGCAATGATAGTAAAAGTGCACACTCACCCTCCTCTCTTCAGAAGAATGAAGTGAATTTCTTGCCAAGGCCAGACAAAGCTACAGGAATGGAGAACATCCGTCAGCCAAAGCAACTGCAATCCTCGTGGTGACAGAAAGAAGAGCTGCAAAGCGATATCTTAAATTCATCTGCCCCCGTACCGTCTCCCAGTTTCCCGGCCTGTTCCGCTGCACCTCCTTGCAGGATTTTGGTGAGAACGTTTTCTCCTTCAGCAGGCGGCTGTCCGGTGGCAGCGCTTCCGATGCCGCCGGCTTTGCTGCCGATGCCAACAGGAGCGGCTTTGGAGCCTGCAACAGCAAAATAAAACACATATGCTGTTCATGTTCACCGTACATGTTTTGTCTTCATGGTGTTGTTTACAGTGCTGAGATTACCGATGCCGGTTAGAGGGGGTGGAGCTGTTTTGGCAGTCTGAGTTGTTGTTGGGACCGCCATTGTTGGCTTCATTCCTGTGGAAGTTGCTGAAGGTGTAGCGTCCATTTTTACCTGGAAGAAGCCCCAATATTCAGCCAAGTTACCTGCATATGCAAAGCCGGCCCGTGCAAAATCTCTTTCTATTCAATTCAAAGGATGAATTGTAGTTTGAACCGAGTCCACCCCAAAGGATGTTGAGTTGAATTTGAATTTCAGAAAATGGAATTGATTTCAATGCATTTGAGAGAATTCCATTCTCAGCACATATGAGGGAGAATGAAATACTTTTAACACACACTTTTCTTCCAAATGGAAGTACAGACACTAACACTAAGCATCCCCCTTCGCGTTAGAAAGCTTAGCAATTTATCTTCATTTCAAAGTGATCAGACAAAACAAGGTTTTGGTAAATGCAGCCATCAATTATTTTTCTTAACAGGGTAAACTTTTTGCTCCTCAAATGATTTCTTATCGTTGTGGTCTGAATATCTTGCCTGCAATGCTAGAGATCCTCTCAACAGGTGCAGAGAACGCTGGCTAGCATGCTAACATAAACATAGTAGTTAACTTAGGTGGACATGAATATGCTAGGTGTTAGCATGCTAACATAAACATAGTAGGAAACTTAGGTGGACATGAATATGCTAGGTGTTAGCATGTTAACATAAACATAGTAGGTAACTTAGGTAGACATGAAAATGCTAGGTGTTAGCATGCTAACCTTACCATGTTAGAACTGCTAGCATGCTAACATAAACACAGTGGGTAACTTAGGTAGCCATGAATATGCTAGGTGTTAGCATGCTAACCTTAGATGTTAGAACTGCTAGCATGCTAACATAAACACAGTAGGTAACTTAGGTAGACATGAATATGCTAGGTGTTAGCATGCTAACATAAACATCGTAGGTAACTTAGGTAGCCATGAATATGCTAGGTGTTAGCATGCTAATAAACACAGTAGGTAACTTAGGTAGACATGAATATGCTAGGTGTTAGCATGCTAACCTTAGATGTTAGAACTGCTAGCATGCTAACATAAACACAGTAGGTAACTTAGGTAGACATGAATATGCTAGGTGTTAGCATGCTAACATAAACATCGTAGGTAACTTAGGTAGCCATGAATATGCTAGGTGTTAGCATGCTAATAAACACAGTAGGTAACTTAGGTAGACATGAATATGCTAGGTGTTAACATGCTAACATAAACATAGTAGGTAACTTAGGTAGCCATGAATATGCTAGGTGTTAGCATGCTAACAAACACAGTAGGTAACTTAGGTAGACAAGAATATGCTAGGTGTTAACATGCTAACATAAACACAGTAGGTAACTTAGGTGGACATGAATATGCTAGGTGTTAGCATGCTAACAAACACAGTAGGTAACTTAGGTAGACATGAATATGCTAGGTGTTAGCATGCTAATAAACACAGTAGGTAACTTAGGTAGAAATGAATATGCTAGGTGTTAGCATGCTAACATACACATAGTAGATAACTTAGGTAGACATGAATATGTTAGGTGTTAGCATGCTAACATAAACACAGTAGGTAACTTAGGTAGACATGAAAATGCTAGGTGTTAGCATGCTAATTAACACAGTAGGTAACTTAGGTAGACATGAATATGCTAGCTGGTGCTTTCATGAATGTGCATGGATATACTGTAAGAGCATGAAAGCTGGTTGGAGCTTTTTGGAGGGTAATAGCGGCCCTGCTTCCTGCATTGTTAGCTGCTGTTCTGACTTGTCTGCCTTTACACAGAAGACGGATGTGTGTTCGCGTCTCACATATGGATGATACACTTTTCCTTTAAACACATTTGATCCACCTCCGAGTGACAGTATCGGTTTTTCAAAAGAATCCTTTTAGAGCTGGAATTATAATCCCATACAGTATTTACCACACCATCAGAATCTCATCCCGGCCCACTCCTGGTAATTATAGTAAGTGAGTGCGCCCCTCACGTTCCCGCCACACTTTCATTACAAGCAGTAAGAGGCGTTTGGGAACGTTTGTGTGTGTCCTTCTGCATAGTTGATCAGGAAAAAGACATACGCTTGCTGTGGCGTTACTTGTCTTGTAACTCACCGCTGTAGTGGCAGAGCCTCCTCCTGTCTGGCGGCCCTGTGCCGGCGCCTGGCTGGATCTAGGCTGCGGCTGTGGCGCTGCAGCTGCTGCGGTGGTTGTTGGCTGGCTAGTAGGAGGGGCCTGACTGTGCTGCTGTGATTGTTGTTGTTGTGAACTTGGATGCTGCTGCTGGGACTGCTGAGCACCATCGGGAGCTTCAGAATCTGGTTGTCTCCCCGTCTGGCCTGTAGCGCTTGAACGTGGTTGCCCAGCATTGCCCTGCTGCTGCATCTTAGGGCCTGCAGTGGAGGGATCCTGCCTTCTTGTGCGATCTCCGGGTTGTCTCTGGCTCCGTCCCCCAGTGCCATGGTGATGACCAGTGGCAGGGTCACGAGGGAAGTCTCCTGAGTTGCGGGGGCTTCCTTGAGCAGAACGGGTGTCCGGGCCGCTCCTCCTCTGGGCAGAGGAAGTGCTCTTGCCCTCAGATCGTCCTGATGGATCTTTGGGGTGTGTTCTGGACGAACGAGACGACCTGGGATCTTCTGAGGAGTGTCTGGAAGAGCTGTGCCTCCCAGAGTTGCTGCTGTGACATCGGTGGTCCCGTGACGTTGCCGAGGAGGATTGGCGCTGATGGTTGTCGTCCTGGGGGCCGTATTCCTCTGGTGGTTCATCATAGTCATGGTAGGTGTGCTTAGTGCGCCTACCTGTAGATGACTGACCGCCACCTCTGTGATGTCTTGAACGATCTGAACGGGCCTCCCGGGGTTTTTCAAACCAATCAGTCTCCTCTTGGCCCAAATGATAGGCTTTTTTAAAAACCAAAAGAGACATCGTCAGTCAGCAGCTTTTCATGTGCACAGTAGCGACAGAAGCCATGCGATAAAACACACACTGCTTCCCAAAGCCATGCAAGTGTTAGCAAGCCAGCAAAAAGAGAGAACACAACTAGCATGCGGAACAGAAATGGTAAAACACTCCCCAATTGAGAGAGGACAACAAAAAGCAAAAGAAAGGCTTTCTTCTCCGGATTCTTCATGGCATGCAGTCTTGAAAGCATTCAGCACCAGTTACCTTCACTGTCAGACACGGCACAGTGCAGGTCATCCACCAGGTAAGGGTCATCGGGTTTATACACATGACTCCTGGGAAGGTCCTTTTTGTGGTGATCTTGCACATCTGGAAGCGAATGACTGGAGCCATACTGGTTCCTAACATCGTGGGCATTTGGGATGCCAGAACGTCCCATGCCTACAGGCTTCCCAACAGGACTGATCGGACTCTCTTCCTCTGAATTCTGATTGCGTATGGGTGGTCTTCCACTGCGGCCGCTTCTCTGAGAGCGCTCCATGGCATCTCTCTCATAAGATTTACTTCGGTGCCCTGAGGCATCTCTGGATGTGATCTTGTCCATGCCATATCCTGTAGACCTGGACCTACCAGAGCTGTACATACGATCTTCTTCCTCAAGGCCCTCGTGACTGGTGCCGTAGTACTTCTGCTGGTCGTACGTGCTCCTTTTCATTCCGTATGCCGCCTCATCCTGCTTCTTGGATCTAGACACCACAGTACAGCTGCCTCCTGTTGAGGTTGTCATGGTGTATGATGCCAGGTCTGCCTCCACATCTCGGGCTTCCTCGATAGGGGAAAATTTGGATATCTTCTGCTCCATTCCCTGCTTTCGGTGCTTGCTGCGTTTGGAAGAGACTACGGCCGGGGCAAGATTTTTGGGTGAGACTTTGTGGCTACCAGAGCTGCTCCGTGATGTGTGTTTGTGGTCGTCATAGTAATAAGAGCTTACACTTGCTGTGGTGCCAGTACGGCTGTCTACTGTGCTCTGGTAACCCATTGTGTCAGTGGGTCTTCCATAAGCATCCACCGGCTCATCTTCAGGTCTACCATAGGTGCTGCCACGTCCAGGGCCATTCTCGTTGCGATATCGCCCTCCTACTGGATGGCCTAGAGAGTCTGTGGGTTGACTTACGTTGTCTTTGGTCAATTCACTGATGTCATCAATCATTACATAATTCCTAGGTATGTTCTGCTCCAAGTTAGAGGTGTAGAGCTCATCTAAGACATAAGTAGCTGTTGGGCTGTCACCAGAGTGAGTCAGGCCAGGTTCTGCTGGGCGGTATTGTCCATACGCATTGCTGTAGGCAGAACCATAGGTAGCATCTGGAACAGATGTGGCAACAGAGACCGCTGGATTGCTGATGACCTCATAGTTGGTGGGGAGTTTCTGCTCTAGGTCAGCCAAAGATGTTTGCCTTGGTCTTTGGTGTACAGTGAGAATCTCTGCCTGGGGCTGGTAAGAGAGTCCAGGTTGGTAGGAACTATGGCTGGGATAGGGAAGGCTCTGGCCTGGCATAGGCTGACTAGGAGGATGGAAGCTCTGGTGTGCATGCTGATGCATACCAAGCTCTGTTTGGTACGACGGCTGGCCGTATATACGGGAAGAATAGGTTCCCTGGTTCTGGTAGCCTGGGCCTGGAGGAGGATGGGGCTGGAACGTTCCTGGCTGGGGTGCCGAGGATGAAGGGTACTGAGGTGGCTGGAAACCAATCTGATGGTAAGAGGGGTTTGGCTGTTGTGATGATGGTTGACTTTGAGGGTAAGGGTAAGGCATATATGATGAAGTTGAGGAATACTGGGAGGTTGCATTAGGGTCATTAGTAAACTGACTAAGTGGTGCGGTGCTGGGCCTTGTCAACAAGCCATTAACATCAAAGGTTGCGGTTGCAGTACCCATCCTGAGGTTATTGAGCTCGCTGTCTGACATGTAGTCCCGAGCGTCACCCATACAACGCAAGTAGGCCATCTCTCTTTTCTCCCGCTCTTTCACCATGGTCTCCTTACGCTGGGTAATGCCAAGTTCCAGGTAGCGCAATTTAGCATCGATCTCTTTCTCCTCCTCCTCCAGCTCAGCTTGCTGCTTACGGAGCTTTGACGACTCTTGTTCCACAGCTTTCAGTTCACTCAGCAAGCCTGCCTTGGTGACTCCTTGCACAGGTCTTGGTAAAACCCTCTGAGGCATGCCAGGAGAGCTGTACATTTGTGCTGGCGTAACTATGGGGAGTGGAGGCTCCTCTGGAGGGGGGCTGGGAAGTGTTCTCTTTACCTTCCTCATCACAGCGTTCTGCTGCTGCTGCTGCAGAGAGGCCATCTGCTGAGAGAGGCAGAGACACATCATCAGAATGAGCTATAAACAGAATGTGTTTATGTAAATTAGACCCATGAATGTACCTTGGCATGCACGGAGGGTGTGCACGCTCTATATTAAGAACTGTGTGGATTGATATTTATTATTGTATAATGTATATCGATTATATTGTATTTTATTGATTGTATAAATAGACACTTCATTTAAATTGACCTAAATGCAGTGCACTGTCGTTTTATTCAGATGGTAAAATGACGTTATATTGTACCTCACCATCAAGTGAAAGCAGTGACATGCACATAACTTTTCACAAATGTTATGATACTTTGTTCAAATCTAGTTTAAAAAGCATTCCGGTAAAGTAAAAAATGCAGATGAATGTTACATATCATACATATTTGAGCCAAGTTTCAGACAATTCCTTTGTGACATGCAAAAACGCGAGTAAAGCATTATAAACAAAATCTCTGAAGTAAAAAGTCTGGTTTATTACTTACAAATGAGTTGTACTGGGTCGGTCCTTGATGATACCGTATATATCACATTTATGTTTGCATCTCAGATCATACTGGCCTATTTTCAAAGCACCATTCATTTACTTTCAAAGGCTGATCAAGTGAAAAAGGTAAGTATAACCAGGATGTCTCCATATTGTGTCCTCCTTAAGCATTCGACAGCAGAGAGAAAGAGAGAGAGAGAGAGGGAGAGAGAGAGAGAGAGAGAAAAAGAGGGAAAAGGGGGTGGAGATACCGAGGATGGAGTAGCTGAGAAAATGATGAAGGGAAAGCGTTTCTGGCAAGGCAAGCTAACTCTCATGGGAAAGTTCTGTGCTCTTACGTCAGATTGGGTGATCATCTATGGCCACGCAGAGTATAGATGACGTACTATATTGATTCAAGCGTACGGCTGACTACAACATTCAAAGTATTTTTATTTCCTTTTCCCTAATCCTTCTAAGGTCATATTTGGAGTTTGTGCTGAATTTCGTGTCATACCTGACTGTTGGACATGGCTTGCTGATGGTATGGAGAGAATCTGTTCCTGGCGGTGTCCTCCAAGGTGGGGCTTAGAGGCTTGGGATCAGACATGGAGCGCTGCACACTTTTGATGGGTCTTGGTATAGACTGGAGGCGTTGCGGTGATTCAGCAGTGAAGGCCTTCTGCTGGGGAGTCACGTGGGCTTTGTTAAGCTTCTCTTGTGAGGCAAAGGTTGTTTCCAACATACGATGAGGAGACAACGGCGACACTGGAGAGTATAAAACCTGAGGAGATTTGGGTGGCTGGCGAGAAGGAGACTCGCTTTGTTGCTGCTGGTAGCCGATTTCCAAAGGGTCAGGTTTCCTTCTCTCAAATTTAGCAACCCCTTGAAGTCTGGGGGAGGTAGGGTCAGATGTATTTGCGCCAACCATATGCAGACTTGTAGAGTATGGACTAATGCTTGTAGGGACACTGAGCTGAGGGGCGACCACACCTTGAGACTGAGACTCTGGTTCTGTCTGGCAAGCCAAACTTTCTCCTTTGTTGGTCCTCTCGGGCGCTGCTATGTAATGTAATAGGTCAACCTTGGAGGTTTCCGCCATGGTAATATGTATTGCTGGTGAAACCCGACCTAGTTGGTCAGATTCTGTCTGGCATGATGAGTCATTGGAGGTTTGGATAGCTATACTCGCAGACACTGCTTTCAATGACCCATCTGATTTGTTCTCAGTGCTGGATTCTGAGTGCTTTGATATGCGTGAGCGCCTGCGCCTTACTGGCTGCTGATCCCAATCTGCCTGGTCCTCTTCGTCAGTTTGCACACTGCAGTCTGCAATGCGTCTTGTTCTCCTGCGCCGGTTTATGAAGCGGTCCTCTGCGTCTTCGTCGTCTGTTTGCACACAACTGTCTGCTATCTTCTTCCCAGAATCATCCTCTGCGCTGTCTCTGAGACGGGGCATAGAATTTTGCTTTTTCATAACCTTGGATTCAGCCTGTTTCTCACTGCTTCTCAAGGACATTTCAGACACCGAACTGTGAATAGGTCGAGCAGCCACCATAGCTTGGACCACTTGTCCATCCTGCCAAAACTGAACCGTTTGTCCATCTTGTTGAATAACCCTGCCGCTTTGATCACAAATAATGAAACCTTGAGGAGGACCTGCTCCCACCACCACACCCTGTATGGCACCCTGTGCAGATGTAGCCGCTGCAGCCGCTGCTGCTGACGCTGCCGCCGCTTCTGCGGATGCAGCGGCTGCAGCGGCCTCCACCGCCGCTGTTTTTTGTCTTTTCTGCTCTTGCAACTGCAGTTGAAGCTGCTGCTGCAAAGACTGAATTTGTTCAAGTTGCATTCTTTGCTGGGCCAATTGCTCTCTTTGCATGATAAGCTGAGTCTCACGCTCTGCTTGCTGTTGTTGCAAGACCTGCTGCTTGATTGTCTGCAGTTCCTGGATCTCACGCTGAACCAGTAGTTGTTCTTTTTCTCTGTGCCGCTGAAGCTCCATGCGATCTCGCTCCAGCTCCTCATGAAGCCGCAGTTGCCTCAGTTTTTCCAGTTCGACACGCTCTCGCTCTAGCTGCAGCATGTGCTCTTGCTGCTGACTGATCCTCTCATCCTCTTTACCTTTCTGACCATCAGTAACACTCGGTGAGACTGTGCCCTGTGGCAAAACTGCAGATTGGGCTTGACTGATGGCTTGAGCTTGATGTTGGGTTTGGGTCAATGATAAAGGTTCCGTTTGAGCAGGCAGCTGTTGTAGCTGCATCTGAGCTTGTGCTGACTTGACAGGTGGAGGCTGTCCTTGGACTTGAGAGATGGACGTCATCTGTGAGCTTAGTTGAGACTGATTTGTCTGTTGGACTGTAGTAGTTTGAATGCTGGGTCGTGATCCATTTTGTGCAGCGTTGGCTTGGGTTGGTTGAATGACTGCAGCTGCTGTGGAAGGTTTTCCAAGATACATGGGTGTTTCTTGGTGTGAGGAGCTTACAGTAGGTATACTGCCAGATGGCATGGCTGAAGTAGAATACTGGTTTGGAGGAGGGTATGAATATGTTCCTTGAGTGGCCAGAGGCATTATGGGACTCACTTGAGGCAACCTGGTAAGACTAGATAATGGTACAGCAGTTACACCTGTAGGGTATGGCCTGTAAATGCCTCTTGGCATCGGGGGAAGAACAGAGCCTGGTTGGGTGGTAATAGGCAAGGTAGAGGCTATAGGAGTGTTTATGGTAGAGTATATCATGCCATCACCCCCTCTCAATGCAGCAGGATACAAGGCGCGTATGCTCGCTTGTCTGGCATTTATTAGGTTTGTTAGAGTTTGGCCGTTTGGCAGCGCTCTTCCATCTGGGCCGTACAGCAGGTTTGCTCGTATTGATGCCAAACTCTGATGGAGATTTAGCCTACCAATAGGTCCACTTCTCCCAACGCCATAATGTAGCAATTCAGGGTTATTTCTGTACCGGGTTCCAAACTGGTCTGCTGTGTTAAGAGCAGCACACATCTGACTAATCTCCCTTGCAGTGGTTGCACTGTACTGAGCCACATTAGAGTCCTGCGGTCCTGCTAACTCCTTGTAACCATAACCATAATCAGAACTGATGTTTGACATGGAGCCGTAACGGCGAATGGGCAATGCGGGGGCTACGATGTCACTTTGATGACGCAAGTCTGTGTAAGATCCGTACTGAGCTCCCATGCCAAGGTATGCACTATCATAAGCCTGATTCATGTGGCTTAAATCTACTGCCACACCCCCTTTCATATCCACCTGGTACTGACTGCCATCAGTCATGGTGGGCAGATTGGTATCAGACATGGAGGGATGGATTCTTCCTGATGGAACTATAGCTGTTTGATATGGCTTATGCTCCTCTGTTACAGCCTGTGTAGCTTGAGATAGTTGCTGTTGATTGACATTGTAATGTTGAGTACTGGGAGTTGGTGGTGGTGCTTTTGAGGTTTCATTGATGGGGTTTTTCTCTGGTGATGCAGTTGTGGGCTTCTGACTGAATGGCCCTGCGCATGAACCAGCAAAAGGCAAATTGTACACCACATCACAACAAGCAATTTGGTTTTCTGGTTTGATCTGTCCAGTCAGGTCCAAGACTTGGGGAGGGGGAGGCGGCTCTTCTTTCTTTACCAAGTGAGTAATCGTGCTCACTTGCGATGTTTTACTCTCATCAAGTTGAACCATCATGACTTGGGGTTTACCTGTGGACAGATTCATTGCTGTAGGCTTGTTTTGTAGCTCTAAAGCAACTCCACCATATATTTCCTGCGGGGCATTAGAAACTGGCTGTGAAGCCAATGGAGCTACTCTAGCAGTCACTACAGGCTGGGAACTGGTCGTCTGGCTAACAGCAAAGTCTTTCTTCATTAAAAGTGGTGGGACTTGATTAGCTAAATTGTATCGAGCAAAAGAAGATTGCTGTTGATGCTGCTGGAGCTGCTGCTCGAGAAGTTGCTGCTGCTGCAAGAGCTTTTGTTGTTGTAATTGCAGCTGCTGCTGTTGTATACCTAGGTTCTCCAGGCAGGCGTCAATTTTGGGAATAGATGGGTCTGCAACGGGTGACTTACTCTGGGATAAACACACTGCTGAGCCAACCCCTTGCCCCAAATCCATACGGTTTTGCAGTGGATCTCCATAGACGATGGGATGTTTGGGTTGGGACGTGAAGACAGTACCCGCAACTGTGACGCTGACTGTTGTCGGTGTTGATACGGACACGTGTGGTTGCTCTTGTGCATTCAAGTTCATTATGAGAGGTTGCACTGCTGTGTGTCGACCAGATGGCTGTTCTGCCCCCAAAGAATAACGCCTTGTGTCAGAGGCTAAGGATGTTAAATCCATCCCTTGGTCTGTCATTATAATTGGGGCAGACCTCATTGGGGCTCTAAGATCTACAATATTAGTTGGATTGGTTTGGCTATGGCCCATGACTTTCGAACCAGGAATACCTGGAATATTTGATATTTTACAATGAGATATATTTTCCATAGACAGTGATCCACGACTTTGGGTGCTACTATTTGATCTTTCAGCATTTTTAGACATCTGTGAAGAATGTTTCGGTGACTGCTGATGTGAAGATGATGGGGAACTTGTGGGAAGAGGCTGGGAGCTATACAAGGTTTTATAGGTAGCCTGTGTCGGCGATGATAAAGGGGAAGTGGATGAATTTACAGTTATCGGCTTGGCAGGGCTAGCTGTTACAGAGCCTAGCGTTATCACCATCACCGGTGAATCCTGAGAGGACTGCTGTCGTGCAAGACGCGGTGAGGCAGACCTCTGAGGTACCTTAGCTCCATGGGGAGTTACGGTTGATGATGGTCCACCAGGGAGTGTCGGCAGCTGCCTGCCACCACTTCCTGTGGGTCGCACGGTAGGCGTATGTGTCGGGCTTTGTGCAGGAGAAGTGGTGGGTGAGAGTGGAGGGCTTGGGCCTTTGAAAAGGGAGAACACTTTGTAGCTCAGCGAGGATCCTGCATGGTCGGGTGATGCCTGTGATGACCTTTGGGAGCCTGCATTAGTAGCATTTCGAGTTGTCGCTTGTGTCTTTGTTGTGGCCACCCCTCCAACAACCCCTTCAATTTTGGCACTCTGTGACATCATCCTATTTTGTGTTTCTTTTGAAAGATGTGTTGCATGAATTCCTGGAACACGTGGGTCATTCCCAGCTGTGGAGAAGGACATAGGTGCACTACCTTGGGTCGGGCTTGAGCCAGGTGTTAAGGTAGAACCTGTTTCAAGGTTTTTATTGTCTGTCAGAGAATTTTTCTGCTGATTGTTTTTTCCTTGTCTCTGGAGGAGCTGGGCTTTCTTCATCATCTCCTCATAGACTTCCTCTGCACTTTTGAGTGTTTTATCAGCTGACATGGCTGGTGTCTTCTCTGTAGGGGAGTAGAGCGATGTAAAAGTCGGAAGGTTATATTCATTCCCTGATTTGTAGGGCTTTCCAGCAATTATCTCAAAGCCCTCCGCTTCTGAGTCAATTGAGGGTGAGTATTCGGAACATGAAGACCTGTGGAGCTCTTCCATCTCTGCCGCCTGTCTTAGTTCTTCAGTTGGTGATGCATCCTCAATGGGAGAGAGATTACTCGGGGGAGTTTTGGATCTTTCCCTGCGCCTTTGTGCTCGCAGTTCCTCCTTATCCCTTTTTGTTTTTCGTGCAGTACTTCGTATCCTCTGTTGTTCGAGGTCCCTCATTTGTTCCTGTTCTCTCAGTAGCTCTTCCTCCTCTCTCAGCTCATCCTCCTCAGATGAGTCCTCAATTGTGGGCAGCAGTGGCCCATGTGAGCGATGTCTGGCCTTTCTCTGCTGTTTTGCTTCCTCTAGTCTTGCTCTTCGGCTAGGGCTGCTGTCACTATCATCCTCCATGGATGACACCGACGTGGGGGATGTTCCAGAGGTGTAGCTGGGAGTGGTGGCAGGTAGAGTGGATGAGTATTCTCCTTTGGAGCGCTCCTCTGGAGAACCAGTCAGACTCTCCATCTCTAGCTCCGGTTCTCGTAGGTCGTGCTCAGTGTTGAGTTCCATGTCTCGGTTGTAACTGTTGGTATTGTTCAACTCAATTGTCTTAAAACGACGAAGGCCCCCTGCCATCATGACATCTTCCTCTTCTTTTGCCTTGTACGCCCCATCTGATTCCTTGGCGTTATCCTCAAAACTACTAGAATGGTGCGGGAGTCGTCGCCTCTCTTTGTTCAAATCCCCACTAGATTTTTGTCCTCTTTTAGTTTTCTGGTCTCCATAGTCGTCCAACTCATCTTCATCAGCACTCATCTCCATTATTTGCCTCCTCATAAACTCTTCATCAGTTAAATCTTTATGGGACTTCTTTTGTCTTACTGGCAATGGTGAGAGACCACTTTCACTGCTGTCTTCCACGTAATCATGGCGGAGCTTGCAGCTGAGCTCGTCGTCCGATTCATCTCTTGCTGCATCATCGTCGGGACTAATGTCCCGTCCCCGTCCAACAGATAGGGAATGAGGCCTGTGCTTCTGGTCTGACTGCGCCTTTGACTCCAGTAGAGGCTTCATTGATGTCTCTAACTTGGTGATTTCTGAGGAAATGGACACACCCCTCTCATTGAGCTTGAGGGCGTCTTCATGAATTTGACCGCTAATCTCCCCCAGAGAGCTGGATATGCCATCCGAGGAGTATCCCGTGTCGCTTAAACTCTGGGTACTTGACTTGATGTAATCCTAAAGCAAAGAAACAGAAAGTGGTAAGTAGGCAATGGAATACATGACTTTTTACACAAAAGGACTGGCAACGCAGTCCGTTGCACAGCTTTTATCCCGCTATTTCATCAAACTCCTTAGCAGTAGGTTTGGAGCAGTTCTTGGTAATAAGGAATAAAACACACATGATGCCTCTAATACTCTACATACATATTAGAGAGCAGTGCATGGAATAGAACAACCCCAAACAAGACAGTTCAAGGCAAAATCAACCCAAATGATTGAAATAGTGTACATTTTAAACGCAGGAATTGTTTAGACTGCGTGAATATAGGAAGAATAGGTCAGTTGTGGCTGATTTTGCCTTCCTGCTTTTAACACAGACAAACGACAAATTCAAACACAGCGCTCATAAAACCAGACTTCTGAACAGACATGCTTGATGTATGTGTCTTGACGCATTCTCCTTCTTATGGGTTCTCCCAGATGTTGGAGAACAAAGATCATGCTTGGAATGCCACAAGTGTTAGTACACTTATAAAAAAACAAACCAGAGAATCAATTCCAGACAAAAATGGGGACGGAGACACAGATAGCCTTGACATTGGTGAGCATTAAAGGAATGCATATGGCGAGTGGGATGAGCAAAGCAAAGAAATACACAAGGATGGATAATGACTAAAATGAACCAAAAACCTGATCGCTGGCGGTGTAACCGTAATCGCACTTTAGTACGTACCTTATTTTTACATTCAACGTTTTGGGTACAGTAAGGGGCCAAACCATCAGTACAGCTTTGTCCCGTATCGATGCCCGTTACACCCCTGGTGACAGCGACATCGCAGTGGAACCTCATTTAGCGTCTGCCTCGGTTTTTTGGTCAACGTCGAGAATTTACGCCAAAGCATTGCCTCCGTTTGCCGTGCATTCTCTCGTATATACTGTACATACAGTGGGGATGGAAGGTTTGGGCACCCCAGCTAAATATGTGTATTAATGTGCATAAAGAAGCCAAGGACAGATGGAAAAATCTCCAAAGGCATCGAATTACGGATGAGATGTTCTTCTAATATCTCCAAAAAAGGTTAGTTTTTATTTCCGTTATTTACCCTTTCAAAAAAACTGTGCAAAAGTTTGGGCAGACCCTGCAGAGTTAATACCTTGTACTTTTGTTGACATATTATAAGAATGTCTCATCTGTAATTTGATGCCTTTTGGGATTTTCCATTTTTCCTTGGCTTCTCTATGCACAATAATACAATTTCTTTGCAAACTTTCCACCCCCACTGTAACTATCGTGTGGTGTTATTAATACACTGAGCGAGTCCAACGGCGTTCTTCATGCATTTTATCACACAAAACGTCCTTCTTTGTTAGCATCCTATTAGCAAGCTAAACAAAATGAATACTGGAAGCAGAAGTTGCTTCACCCGTCTATGATGTCATCAGCGGTTAACGCCAAACATGTTTTTGTAGTCTTTGAAATCATGGTTTGGCCTGCGTAAAACAAGTGTGGAATCCTATCAAGGAGAAATGATAAATGAACATTTAAAAGTACTCTTAGCGTCACTGAAGATGTGATGCGTTCCAGAGACACCAAGTGCCAGCGAGATCAACCACCACCACCTTCCTGTTGTCACTCACGTCTAGAATGGCGTCTCCTGTGCAGGTAGAAGTAACCTTCCATGTTCATGTATCATGTATTGCATGCCCCGTTTTTATCCAGGAACGAAAGCAGAAAAGGCTGTCGGGTGGTAGACTATTTGGTCTGATATTAGTCGAAACACATTGAAAAAGAAGTCACATGCAGCTTTGTGCTCACTAGGTGGCAGTAATGACCCAAAACCTTGGTTTCCCACATTGGCACATTACTTGAACACCTGATGAAGTCGGCCATGGAATGTCCCACGTGATAGAGGTTCTGAACTTTTTGGCTTCTTAAGTCCAGAACAAATACATTTAAGGGTGCCTAAAGTGGTGAACTCGCTGGCTGCAGCACGAGTTGTAATGTGTGCCAATTCGTGTCTACAAGACTCTAATAATGTGAAAGGTCATACACAGGTTTTCCTTTTGTTAGCATTGGGTCTGGAACCAAAAACTAGAACAACATGTCTTGTGGCTTTTTGGAATGGATTCATATGATTTTTTTATGGGAACATTTGATTGGGTTAGAATTGGACCTTCCGGAACAAACAAATGAGGTTCCACTGTCATTTCCTACCATAGATACATAAAATATAAACATCTTTAAATTCAGCATTTGTAAGCCCAGCATTTCTGGTACCATTTTTTAAATATGTTGTTTTCCACAGAAACGTTGCTACTATTGAAGAAATAAATATCAAATAAAGCAGAGCACGAAGATCACAGGTGATGTCAGCGCGAGATGCGAGAAGCTTCCGCAGTTTTCCAACATTGTTGCAATCTGGCCTCAAAACTTGCAGCGAGGTAAACACAAGGTAGCCTACGAGGGGAAGTCCTTACCGGGCTGACAACAGGCGAGCCGTGTGGAGGATGTAGACAACGCTAGCTACCCGGACCGGGAGACGCAGACGGCCGTGCAGTTGAAGGGCCAGCCTAGCGACTAGGCCAAAGGCTAGACCGTGAGTCGGATTCCGTCGCTTTTATCGGCCATCTTTTGGCCTTCAATGTGTGATGAGATGAGTCGATACATAAGATCGGGTATGCGAGAGCCAGACGAGACAGGATTTTATCATTACTTTAAAAAAGACAGCATATTGCTATCTAGCAATGACATTTCTACTCCGTTACTTTGCATTACTCCTAACGAGGCTACATTCCTCTGCACTCCGTGTGTGCGCCACTGGCCCCGTCTGACAAAAGGCCTCAATCCGTTCATGCCGTCGTTCCATGGAACAAACGTGCCAAGGTGCTGAAAGCAATGCACAGAGTGAACCTCTTCCTGCAGGTGATATAAAACAGGTAAAAAGAGGCAGCATGTAATGGGACACACCGATGAAGCCTTCAAACAAGGCTCCACTGACATCACGTGACCTGCACACTAACCAAGCCTCATCCACGTTCTTATTCTTCTTCTTATGAACGTTGTTACACCCAAGAACTACGTTACTGGCGTAGTGACACCTCACCGGCTAGCTACTAGCCGTTTAGCTAGCAACCAGCTTCACCACACACTCGCTAGCGAGAGGTAAGCTCCCGTGCTTTTTCTTTTGCTGTGTTTTCCTTTCTATGTTGCTATGTGCCATCCATGCACCAGGAAGGAAGAAAAAGGATTCCATGTTATGATGAATGTGTCTGTTACTACATGCTAACTGCATGTATAGAAAAGTCTTTTCTAGGCCCAACAGGTGTGTCCCGGGATTTAGCTGCCTTTTTTTATACCTGTTTCCCAGAAAAGAGACAGACGTGTGTGTGCCAGTCTGACGGAAGGTTTGTGGATGAAAACAACGATGTTTTATTTACTACTCATGGGTGTAATGTGCAAGTACACAACATCTACTGAGGACAACAGCAGCATTCTTAGTGGGATGGAGTTGGTGATGGTGATGATGGCGATGAAGATGCATTCTGGTAACAAAAGATTCTTCCAAAAAAAGATGAACTGCAGCTAAGGAGTGAAGGTGACGTTTCAGGCAGCTCACTTCTCGGTGTCTTGAGGTCTGCACTTGGTCTGCTATCTTGGTGTCTTTTGCGGAAGTGCCAGTCTCTGCCAGGCCCTTCCTTGGTGAGGCCTTGGCATCCTCCTTCGGAGATTTAGACGTGACTTTCGCCTTGTCCTGGCTTTGCGTTTGTTTGCGTACCTGTGACGTACCTGTGGGTTTAGACTGGGTGGGTTGGGTCTTTGTAGAGGTGGGAGAGGTCTTGGTGTTATCGGGGGCCACTTTAGGGCCGGATGAAACCTTGGCACTAGATAAAGGACCCTTAACCTGGGCAGTGGGCTGAGCAGATACCTTTGGTGGAGTCTGCCCTTTAGCCTGGTTCTGCCCTTTAGATTGGGCAGAGGGGCCCTTACTTTGAGCAGGGCTTTTATTTTGAGTTTGGCCCTTACTCTGGACTGGGGGTGGCGTTGCACCCTTGCTTTGAGAAGCGGAAGCCTTGGCTTGAGGAACAGGCTGGGAAGAAGCCTTACTGGGAGGGGAGGCTTGGTTTATCCGCTTGGCTTGAGAGGAAGTTTCAGCCTGTTTCATGGGAGAGGCGGGGCCACTTACTTGGGGACCCAGTGGTTTCTGTTGCTGCTGAGGGCCCGTGGGCCTCGGCCCTGACCGCTGATCGGCCCCTTTCTGCTGACTGGATGTCACGGGTGACCTGGTGGATCCCACGGGCTGTGTCCCAGGGCCCGGAATATCTCCCAAACTTCCTGACAGCGCCCTCTGCGTCTGGCAGTTCAAGCACAGCCATTCTTTATTCTACAAACACAAAGACAGCAGGAGTTAGCGAGGTCGGCATGCGTGACGATGACTAGCCAAACTTTCTAGCCTTTGACTCCATCATTGGACAAAATGAAGCACACGGAGGAAACCGCGAATGAAAGGATCATTACCGGGCGGGGGGCTGTGGGGGCCATTAGAGCTTTTACAGCATCTGCCTTCTGCAAGGGAACCATTTGTCCTTCATAGCGCTTGGCGTGCAACGCTACATTTGGATGCAAATACAAACACTGACGCGGAGGACGAAAAGCAGCAATTTCCTCGCCGCGCGGCTCCATGTCAGGTCAATGCGGCACACGGACGAGGGTGCGCTCACATTTCAGGTTATGAAAGATGAAATGAGAGGCGGCAGCACCGTGTTTGTTTCTAAAAGCAGCCTCGGGCCTGAAGAGGCAGCGTGTCCCGACTTGCATAAGAGCACAAAACCCAACAAGCATCATTAACATGCAAAAAGACTTGAGGACTCTTAGACCCCGTCCACACGGAAACGGAAACCTTCCTGGGAAAACGTCGGTGTCCACACGGTGCCGGATTGGTTGCATCCAGACGGGGACGGATGACCAGGTGAAAAGGAAATAAAATAATAAAAACATTGATTTCAAAACTGCATTTTGTGTTTACTTGTGTTATCTTTGACTAATATTAAAATGTGTTTGATGATCAGAAACATTTTGTGTGACAAACATGCAAAAGAATACAAAGTCAGGAGGGGGGGGGCAAATATTTTTTCACACCACTGACGTTGCGAGGCAGAAACCTGTGAGGCATCCTGGGAAAACGACGTGACACAGAGCGCAACACTGAATATTCAGAACCTCTCATGGGCAGCGAGACTTATACGTTACGCAACCAATGCTGATTCCAGAAACACAGTGAATGTGTACTTGTGATAACGGTGAAACATTATCCATATACTGTAAAAGAGTTGCCCAACACCGGTAAACTCGACTCCATATTTGTTCGATACCTGTCCGGATATGTTCGGAGCTGTCCTATCTAGTCTACTGTGTCCCACCTAGTCGGCGAGCATGAATCGATGGAGCCTGCTCGGATGAGAGGCCAACGTCGAGACCGGGTGGGTCAAGTCAGTCCACATATTCACATATAATGTCGGCTCGTCGTTGAGGTCACGTACCAGCGACAGGTCGGTGATGTTTTGGTTTCTGTAAAACAAGGTTTCTACAAAGAAATGACAGATTTTCCCATACTGGAAGATGTTTTCAAAAATAGCATTTTAGGGCTGAAAGGCTGAAATCATAAAATCCTTTTTTGACCTGAAAAGCTCTCCGTGTAGACAGCCCTTTAATAACTGAGGAGGCTTCGCTCCCTCCATTCATTCCGCTATAGAACCAACACGCCCAGGTGCTGAGACAGATGCACAGAGTGAACTCGCACGAGAGGAGGAAAACAAACATGCATTACATGTCAACATATCCAGGCCAGCAAAATGATCCAGTTGATTTGTATTTATGGTGCGATGGATTGATGGATGGATTATGGGGACAGGCCCAGATAAGGTAACACTTTCCTGGCCCGGAATGTTTTGTCTGAGCTCAGACCACAGAGTGTGGATGCCAAACAGACAGACTTGCTTTTGTTTTGCTTTCTCTCAAGTGCTCTACTGAGAAGCTATATATAAACTAGCCATCTGGGCCGGTACTTTCGCATTTTCAAACTAAGAAAATGCTGCGTTTCTCCGCCACTCAGTGCTGCTATGTTCCATTCCATTCCATTTTGTTGCGCTTATCCAGGTCCGGGTCTGGGTGCAGCAGTTTCAGTAGGGAAATCCAGACTTCCCGGTCTCCAACAACCCTCTGCCAGCTCCACCGGGAGGACACCAAGGCCTTCCCAGGCCAGCTGTGAGACATAGTCCCTCCATCGTGTCCTAGGTCTTCCCCGGGACCTTCTCCCAACTGGGCATGCCCGAAACACCTCATCAGGGAGGCATCCGGACGAGATGCCCGAGCCACCTCAACTGGCTCCTCTCGATGTGAAGGAGCAGCGGCTCTACTCTGAGCTCCTCCCCCAATCTCTTAGGGTGAGGATTCACTCCTCTGTGAATCACCACCTTATGGTGGTGGAGGGGTTTGCGTGCCCGAGTGATCCCAGGAGCTATGTTGTCGGGCGGGGGCTTTATGCCCCTGGTAGGGTCTCCCAAGGCAAACAGGTTCTAGGTGACGGGCCAGACTAACAGTGATTCAGAAGACCCCAATGATTAAAATTAAGTGGAGTGACCGCACCTCGCCCGGACGTGGGACACCGTGGCCTCACCCTGGAGCCCGGCCTGGGGGAGAGGCGAGCGCCTGGTGGCCGGGCCTTCACCCGTGGGGCCCGGCCCGAAGAAGCAACACGGGAGCTCCCCCCGCAGAGCCAGCAGCTGCAGGGGCAACCATAAGGGTCCGGTGCCAAGTGATTTGGGCAGTGATTGAGGGCGGGTGTCCGGGCGACCTGGTCTTCGGCGGCCAAATCTGGTGCTGCTATGTGATGTAAAGACGGGGCATGCATCATCATCATCATCGCGTCAGAAATTCCTCCTCTTCATGTTTACTACAACAAATGCCTTCTTGGTTACCTGCATATTGTATAATACTGTACACTATATGCTGCACTGTAGTAATACTGTAGTAATACTGTGCAGACAGTGCGGTACACACATCTTCCAAGAGACGGCACCTCACTTCCAGCCCGCTTTGATTAGGTGTTTCCAGGTGATTAAAGCAGCGTCCATTTCATGACAAAGATCTGACACGAGTGCGTCGTCTTGTGATGCCAAAGTCTGCTCTTTGCTCCTGAATCAGCATCCCATCACAACAGCAGCTAATGTGAAGAGCTGAGCAAAGCCTGGAGACGAGAGCGGCAAATTATTTATACTGCATGGAGCGCTTTAGCGTCCCACCTCCTCCCACACTGGCTGCAGAAAATCAAGCTGCTACGTACCGTAGGAGTTCTTTCCATGCGGCATCAAACACTCGGAACGGAGCAAATTACTCGCTCACTCACATGACACTTTTGCTACAGTAAACGTCCCCAAGCCAAACGTAGCGAGGGGAGTACACCCCTCACATTTCAGCAACCTTTGGCTTGATGACATCATTCCCTCGAGCGCCCACAGCTTCAAGGTAAAGTAGCACACACAAATGAGTTATTTTCTCCATCCATCCATTTTCTAGGCCGCTTGTGCTCATTAGGGGCGCGGGCGTGCTGGAGCCTATCCCAGCTGACTTTGGGCGGGAGGCGGGGCACACCCTGGACTGGTTGGGAGTTAGGTTAGTGGTCTGCAATTTGGCAAAGGTCAGCTGCTAACATTAGCTATCATTGCTACATCGCCGTTCCAACATTCTGCTGCAGTTTTTCAGAAACAAATTCATTCCTAAATGGTCGCTGTTCCCGTTGTGCTGAAGGCAAAGTTCTCGATTTACCGGCCCATCTATGTTCCCACCTTCACCTCAAGAAGGATTACGTCTCACAGCTGGTCTGGGAACAACTCGGGGTCCCCCCAGTGGAGCTGGAAGAGGTGGCCGAAGTCTGGACTTCCAAACTGAGAGCGCTGCGCCCGCGACCCGGACCAGGATAAGCGGAGGAGAATGCAAAGAAATGGTGGCTCTTTCGTGGTTGAATACGACTTATTATTAGGAAAAAAACAAACATGCATATTTATTGTGCTCATTGGCCTAAATGAAGCATTTTTCAGCATATAAACAGCCAAATAAACAAAAATACAAACACAATGCAGAAGAAACATTGTAGTGGTGGTTGTAGTGCCTAACATTGGCCACTAGTTGTCAGTAATTGTTTGGCATTTCTTGCAGGTTTAAATGACCTTAAAAGAGGCACGGTAATAATAATACCTCATTTTGCTGGGTGGAGTTTGGCGGCACATAGAATAAGCACCAGAGAATGGATGGATGGATGTGGAAACTACTTCCTCGGAAGAATAATTACCGTCAGAGTTTTTATTGTACCTTACATAGACAGACCTTTGGGAAGAAATTAACGATGAAAAAATGAGGTACCACTGCATTGTAATACGCTACAGCATATTGTCATACGCCACGCTGGAGGTGATACGCGTATAGCTTAGTGTAGAAATGAGCTTGAACCCTGCAGGCGGAATCTGACCAGGCCCCACTTTCTCATTTGAATTGTAAAAAAAAAAAGAATAAAGAGCAGCATTCATTCTGCGGCGGTTATATGATGCAATAGCAAATGTAAAATCTCTTTTGGGCTTATGAAATTTAGTTGACAAAGCCGAACGTGGTGGCGGCGGGGGGCACGGGGAGACGTGGCAGAAAGGGAACAGCACACCACCCAACGAGGCCATCCTCCGTGCAGCCGGAAAAACTGCCCTTTGGCTGTGAAAATAATGAGCCCCCGGAACACTGCAGGTTACCACCAGGGAAAGGTCACAGAGTTCGATCCCCTTCTCACAGATTGATCGCGGCGCCCAACGCACGCCCGCATGGAGATGCTGCGGGCGTGGGAAGCGGGGTGCATATTACGTGCTACCAGAGGGCGGGCGTGTAAGTGTGTCCGCACACGTCCGGTGCACGGAAGTTACATCTGCAGCAAAATGGCACCCGGCAGCGCGCTAAGCCATCAAGCGCTCAAGGCTGCGGGTGTAACGCCACGCCATAATCACAGTTTAAGGAATGGGGGGCAAAACTGAGGCCTGCGGGCCACATAAGGCCTGCCAAGCGTCTTCATCTGTCCCGCCAGGCATTTCCCACTTTTTTTTTAAACCTTTAACATGAAAATTGTAGCCGGCAACTTGACTTGCAGCGCTAAAGAATCGGATACGACGTGCAGCTTGTAGAAAAAAGCCAGCCAATGTGCACCATGTGGGCATACAAATAAGTATCTGCACACAGTGCCCATGTTAAAAATATTCCCGCCGCAAGGCATGCTGGGTGGCTAGCGGTACCCAACATTTTGCCGTTTTTGTTGCATTTTTTCTTTATTGCAAAATATGTCGAGGAGGTCATCAGAGAAGTAAACAAGGAGGAATGTCAACACACTCCTGATATGCAGTGGTCTGCTACCCAGAATGCCTTGCAAGCATTTGGAAATGAGAGTTTTAAGTTACGGCTGAGTTGTTGTTTATCACCCACGTAGTAGTAGTACTAGTAGTAGTAGTAGTAGCAGTAGTTGGGGTATGTGATGCGTTACCTTGCCCACCCCTGGTTTAAGTAAAGTACCTTGGTGGCTGACTGACCCGCATTAATAGCCCCCATCCCATCTCCACTCTACCGCATATCCCAGCGGCGTGCTAACATTTTCCTGTGAGGGCCACACAGTGAAAAATGAAATGATGCAACTTTGCTACTTTCATATATTGTAACAAATTACATGACATGCTCCTGTCGCAGTACACGAATGCTGCCTGCTGTTCCAGGTACTACCAGATGTCATTACAACAAAAGGGGCACCCCTCATGACTAGCAGGTTGTCAGTAATTCCCATCAAACTAATAATCATTATATTTATTCATCACATTTCTCTTGTATGCTTGAAAATATATATATATATATACTGTACAGTAAAGCCAAGAATTAGTATAATACAGTACATGATTGATATATGATGATGGTATAATAATGAGCAATGTTACATTACTGTAGTATGGATCATAATAATGCATATTGTATGTGTGTATTATAATTGTTTTTCCTTTTCTGCTTTTTTTCCAACTATTTCAACATTCTTCTTGTATATTTTCCTCTCATAACTATGACTTGATTCCCGTAATATTTTTTCTCATAACATTATCATTCCTTCCCCAGCCAAAATGTAGTTTGTTTCTTTTGAATATGAATGTAAAAAATGCAAAAAAACTTGATTCATTGTTTTGTTGGTTTGTTTGCTCATATTACTACTTTTTTACGGGCAGGAAACTACAGGCTGGGTCTTCAAAGGGACCAAGGAGGTCCAAAGTGCATACAACGGTACCAGGTCCAATTGTTTGTACGGCCGGCCGAGGGAGCTTTTTACACTTCTCACCCATGGAGGGAGCCAGAGAGTGCAAAATTCCCAAAAGGGAATGTGAGGCCCTGTGGGAGCACACGCACACACGCACGCTCACACGCACAGTAACATGAAAGCTCAGACTACAAACTAGCAGGAGGCGGAGCCAGATTCAAGCAGGATGCTAAATATTCCACTTTGGGAGGCCTTCCTGTGCACACACACGCCCAATTATGGCAACCTGCCTGGCCCACTTTGCTGCATGTCCATATAGAATATATAGTGTTCAATATCCATACACTTCCCTCATGTACGCACATACTGTACATCCATACACAGCCTCAGCGTCGCCCTCCCGTCAATCCCCCCCTTCCAGGAACTAGACAGCAAACGGGGAGCAAGGAATGGTCCGTGAAACGTCAGTAACAGCGTTTGCATGGCTGAGGAGGCTGTAGCTTTTACACAGCATGGCCACGGCCGACCCAACCGAAAACACACAAACACCTTCAAACATTGCACATCAACTAGCTTCCTGCTAGCCTGGTTAGTTCATTATTACCTTCTGGTAGCTTGATAACTTTCCTGGTGACCATGCAACCAGCCTGGCTAACTTCCTGTTAGCCTGGCTAACTTCCTGGTAGTCTAGCTATATTCCTGGTAGCCTGGCTAACTTCCTGTTAGGCAGCTTGACTTCCTGGTGGCCTAGTAATACTCCTGGTAGCCTGGCTAACTTCCTGTTAAGCAGCTTGGCTTCCTGGTAGCCTGGCTAACATCCTGTTAGGCAGCTTGCTTGACTTCCTGGTAGCCTAGCTATATTCCTGGTAGCCTGGCTAACTTCCTGTTAGGCAGCTTGGCTTCCTGGTAGCCTGGCTAACTTCCTGTTAGGCAGCTTGACTTCCTGGTAGCCTAGCTATATTCCTGGTAGCCTGGCTAACTTCCTGTTAGGCACCTTGACTTCCTGGTAGCCTAGCTATATTCCTGGTAGCCTGGCTAACTTCCTGTTAGGCGGCTTGACTTCCTGGTAGCCTAGCTATATTCCTGGTAGCCAGGCTAACTTCCTGTTAGGCAGCTTGGCTTCCTGGTAGCCTGGCTAACTTCCTGTTAGGCAGCTTGACTTCCTGGTAGCCTAGCTATATTCCTGGTAGCCTGGCTAACTTCCTGTTAGGCACCTTGACTTCCTGGTAGCCTAGCTATATTCCTGGTAGCCTGGCTAACTTCCTGTTAGGCGGCTTGACTTCCTGGTAGCCTAGCTATATTCCTGGTAGCCAGGCTAACTTCCTGTTAGGCAGCTTGGCTTCCTGGTAGCCTGGCTAACTTCCTGTTAGGCAGCTTGACTTCCTGGTAGCCTAGCTATATTCCTGGTAGCCTGGCTAACTTCCTGTTAGGCACCTTGACTTCCTGGTAGCCTAGCTATATTCCTGGTAGCCTGGCTAACTTCCTGTTAGGTGGCTTGACTTCCTGGTAGCCTAGCTATATTCCTGGTAGCCAGGCTAACTTCCTGTTAGGCAGCTTGGCTTCCTGGTAGCCTGGCTAACTTCCTGTTAGGCAGCTTGACTTCCTGGTAGCCTAGCTATATTCCTGGTAGCCTGGCTAACTTCCTGTTAGGCACCTTGACTTCCTGGTAGCCTAGCTATATTCCTGGTAGCCTGGCTAACTTCCTGTTAGGCGCTTGACTTCCTGGTAGCCTAGCTATTCCTGGTAGCCAGGCTAACTTCCTGTTAGGCAGCTTGGCTTCCTGGTAGCCTGGCTAACTTCCTGTTAGGCAGCTTGACTTCCTGGTAGCCTAGCTATATTCCTGGTAGCCTGGCTAACTTCCTGTTAGGCACCTTGACTTCCTGGTAGCCTAGCTATATTCCTGGTAGCCTGGCTAACTTCCTGTTAGGCGCTTGACTTCCTGGTAGCCTAGCTATTCCTGGTAGCCAGGCTAACTTCCTGTTAGGCAGCTTGGCTTCCTGGTAGCCTGGCTAACTTCCTGTTAGGCAGCTTGACTTCCTGGTAGCCTAGCTATATTCCTGGTAGCCTGGCTAACTTCCTGTTAGGCACCTTGACTTCCTGGTAGCCTAGCTATATTCCTGGTAGCCTGGCTAACTTCCTGTTAGGCGCTTGACTTCCTGGTAGCCTAGCTATTCCTGGTAGCCAGGCTAACTTCCTGTTAGGCAGCTTGGCTTCCTGGTAGCCTGGCTAACTTCCTGTTAGGCAGCTTGACTTCCTGGTAGCCTAGCTATATTCCTGGTAGCCTGGCTAACTTCCTGTTAGGCGCTTGACTTCCTGGTAGCCTAGCTATTCCTGGTAGCCAGGCTAACTTCCTGTTAGGCAGCTTGGCTTCCTGGTAGCCTGGCTAACTTCCTGTTAGGCAGCTTGACTTCCTGGTAGCCTAGCTATATTCCTGGTAGCCTGGCTAACTTCCTGTTAGGCACCTTGACTTCCTGGTAGCCTAGCTATATTCCTGGTAGCCTGGCTAACTTCCTGTTAGGCGGCTTGACTTCCTGGTAGCCTAGCTATTCCTGGTAGCCAGGCTAACTTCCTGTTAGGCAGCTTGGCTTCCTGGTAGCCTGGCTAACTTCCTGTTAGGCAGCTTGACTTCCTGGTAGCCTAGCTATATTCCTGGTAGCCTGGCTAACTTCCTGTTAGGCACCTTGACTTCCTGGTAGCCTAGCTATATTCCTGGTAGCCTGGCTAACTTCCTGTTAGGCGCTTGACTTCCTGGTAGCCTAGCTATTCCTGGTAGCCAGGCTAACTTCCTGTTAGGCAGCTTGGCTTCCTGGTAGCCTGGCTAACTTCCTGTTAGGCAGCTTGACTTCCTGGTAGCCTAGCTATATTCCTGGTAGCCTGGCTAACTTCCTGTTAGGCACCTTGACTTCCTGGTAGCCTAGCTATATTCCTGGTAGCCTGGCTAACTTCCTGTTAGGCGCTTGACTTCCTGGTAGCCTAGCTATTCCTGGTAGCCAGGCTAACTTCCTGTTAGGCAGCTTGGCTTCCTGGTAGCCTGGCTAACTTCCTGTTAGGCAGCTTGACTTCCTGGTAGCCTAGCTATATTCCTGGTAGCCTGGCTAACTTCCTGTTAGGCACCTTGACTTCCTGGTGGCATAGCTATATTCCTGGTAGCCTGGCTAACTTCCTGTTAGGCAGCTTGACTTCCTGGTGGCCTAGCTATATTCCTGGTAGCCTGGCTAACTTCCTGTTAGGCAGCTTGACTTCCTGGTGGCCTAGCTATATTCCTGGTAGCCTGGCTAACTTCCTGTTAGGCAGCTTGACTTCCTGGTGGCCTAGCTATATTCCTGGTAGCCTGGCTAACTTCCTGTTAGGCAGCTTGACTTCCTGGTGGCCTAGCTATATTCCTGGTAGCCTGGCTAACTTCCTGTTAGGCAGCTTGACTTCCTGGTGGCATGGCTATATTCCTGGTAGCCTGGCTAACTTCCTGTTAGGCAGCTTGACTTCCTGGTGGCCTAGCTATATTCCTGGTAGCCTGGCTATTGTGTGTGTTTTCATTTCTATTGCATTTGTTTTTGACCTTGCAACATGTATGTGATTACAGGTGTGTTTTTGGTTTTGGATCCTTTGCACTTTGAAGGAAAGACATGTGTGATGGGTGGTTAGCGTGCATGAGTGCTGGTTAGAGTTTGATATTTAAGGGGCAAGCAAAGCACGGGCAATATTGAAGGCTGCACAGGAGAACAAGGTCAGGTGGTATTTCAACCGGGGTGTGTTGACGTTCTCTCCAGACACCCTGCACAGGAATCCTGCACGTATCACAAAGAGATGACCACATGGAGCACGGCAGGTGAGCTTAGTATAGACTTGGGGTGAGCAAGGAAATATGGAGGGTAACAGACGGAGAATACAACAAGCAAGGGCGCTGCAGACAAAGCTGCCTTTGAGCAAACACGGCATCAGATTTGACTTGGCAGCGCAATGGCGTGTATAAAGCTTTAAACGCGTGCAGCCTGAACGGACAGCCGCGCAGACTCCCGAGTGTGCGGTGTGCAGCGTGAGCGAGCACATGTTGCAGGAGTGTGCCGGGCGGTGCCAGGCCGTGCCACGCTGCAGCTGTGTCAGGTCAGTAAGAGTCAGCAGGTATATAGGTCAATCCCTGCGACTCCTTCAATGGGGACGCGTGGCGCGGGCCTGTGGATTAGAGCGGAAATGAAGGATCATCCGGTGAGCGAGCAGCACTCGAGCCCGGTCATTTCTACTCAGCGCTTGGCCGTGCTCATTAGCAGGCATGGGCGTCTCATGGTATGATAAAATATCATCGTTCCAGCTCGAAAATGTGGCAATATCTACATTGAAATGGGGAGAAAGAAAGGCCATACTTACAGTTTTATACAACATGCATACAGTATGTTCTTAAAATAAATACCTCAGTTCTTTCTGCACAAATACAAAATAAAATGCAGTTCTTAGTCTGTGTCACAAAACCGTGAATATTTTCTCGCTAAAAAGATGCGATTACTGTGACTTAGTCAGTAATAATAAGGTGGTGTGAAAAACTATTTGCCCCCTTCCTGACTTTGTATTCTTTTGCATGTTTGTCACGCAAAATGTTTCTGATCATCAAACACATTTTAATATTAGTCAAAGATAACACAAGTAAACACAAAATGCAGTTTTTAAATAAATGTTTGTATGATTTAGGGAGAAAAAAATCCAAACCCACATAGCCCTGTGTGAAAAAGTAATTGCCCCTGCACCTGATAACTGCTTGGGCACCCTTAGCAGCAATAACTGCAATCAAACGTTTGCCATAACTTGCAACAAGTCTTTTACGCGCTCTGGAGGAATTTTGGCCTGCTCATCTTTGCAGAATTGTTGTCATTCAGCTTTATTTGAGGCTTTTCTAGCATGAAGCGCCTTCTTAAGGTCATGCCACAGCATCTCCATGGGATTCAGGTCAGGACTTTGACTAGGCCACTCCGAAGTCTTCATTTTGTTTTTCTTCAGCCATTCAGAGGTGGATTTGCTGGTGTGTTTTGGGTCCTTGTCCTGCTGCAGCACCCAAGATGGCTTTAGCTTGAGTTGACCAACAGATGGCCGGACATTCTCCTTCAGGATTTTTTGCTAGACAGTAGAATTCATGCTTCCATCTGTCACAGCAAGCCTTCCAGGTCCTGAAGCAGCAAAACCAGCCCAGACCATCACACTACCACCACCATATTTGACTGTTCTTTTTATGAAATGCTGTGTTACTTTTACGCCAGATGGAACGGGACACGCACCTTCCAAAAAGTTCTAAAATGAATGCGCAGGTCGCCTTTCCACCGCTCATCCTCGGCTTGTGAACCACTCGTCGGTAAAATGTCGACCACAATCTCGCCCAAGTCAGCTGGGATAGGCTCCAGCATACCCGCGACCCTACGGAGCATAAGCGGCGTAGAAAATGGATGGATGGGTTATGATTTGTCACGTGGAAAATGTACTAAGATAGTCGTATGTGCTTGCACGGGTTGCAAAGCCACGTGAAATGCACACTAAATCCACACGCTATAGGATGCTAAACTTGGCGCCTCTTGATGCTACCTTGAGGCTATCGATGCAGCTAACATCAGCGCTGGCTGTGCTTTCAGCGCCCAGTTGCAACTGTGAGGACTAACATGACAAAGTACTTCCACGTAGCTGGACCTCCTCTCTCCTACCCTAGGACGGTATGACGGGCTATTTTTAGCGCTTTTAAAAACCGCAGTACACCTTAAAACCTGCAACTGGCCCATGCATGCTCATTGGACGGGAATGTAAGAACATGCGCTTACACACTCATAGAGACAGCTGTCCGGACATATTGGATACAACATGGCGGGGCAGACAGGGCAGGAGGAGAGGGGAGGCAAAATAGGCACAGTTTTACCACATCAGGACTCAAAGACTTGCACCAGGGGAGGAGGAAAGGGGGTGGAGGTGTTCCGGTGCAGGCCGGCAGCCAGCCAGCCTCAGCAAATGCAGCCATATTCGGTGACCCCGCCTCTCCCCGAAAATATGACTACAAGTTGCAGTCTGCTAATTTAATTTCTGCTATGTTACACTCTGTGTGTATGCTAGCAGCCCCGCCTCCATCCAAGACAAGCTATCTACATTGCGTTTTCTCCTTGCGTTGACCGACAAAAAGCAAAGGCAATAGAAGCGGGCGGGTCCTTCTGCCAGGGTGACTAGTGCCACCCAGCCGGTTAGCCGCCTCGATACGGTCTTCATCGTGCGGTGGCGTGATAGTGATGTCACTTCCTGTCCGTGACATTTTTTCCAGTCAGGAGGAAAGTGCTAAAATAGACAAAGAGGTTCTACTGCAGTACGCTGCAATACTACTAACATTTACAGGTATATTTACCGTACAGTACGTGTCTGTTTTTGTACAGGAAGGGAGCATAGTCGCTAATCCACATAAACATGCAAATATACGGAATATTTGCCCCTGATAATTGTGACATCTGTGAAAATAAGTCCAACAGGAAATGAATTGTAATGTGCTGTTTGATTCATATTGACAGAAAAATGAAGAATATTTGGCATGCAGAAAACACGCGGCAGCATTTATGCTTTCTGATAAGAAAGAATGAAGACAGACATGAATATTGGAATTCACCAAAACAACATCTTTCAGTTTGCGGCGGGGAGTTTTTGCAGCGCAGTTTGTTGCTGCAAGACAATAACAATCGCGTCTCATTGAGTCTGTTTCCTTGACGAACACCGGGTCAGGGTTTTTTCTGCAATTTATATATATATATATATATATATATATA
>QODF01000045.1:1994352-2012094 GCA_024372805.1 Oostethus manadensis | reverse complement strand
ATATCTATATCTACATATCTATATCTACATATCTATATCTACATATCTATATCTACATATATATCTATATCTACATATCTATATCTACATATATAGCTATATCTACATATCTATATCTACATATCTATATCTACATATCTATATCTACATATATATCTATATCTACATATATATCTATATCTACATATCTATATCTACATATCTATATCTACATATCTATATCTACATATCTATATCTACATATATATCTATATCTACATATCTATATCTACATATTTATCTATATCTACATATCTATATCTACATATATATCTATATGCTTAAACAAGGCTACCCCACCTCGGCAGGGGGCTTTCTGTTCAAGGGCTTTATTATGCTTCATGGATAAAATAAAATAAGTTAGGTTCATTTCCACTAAGCAGGATGCAATATTAATGCATGAAATATTTAGAGCACAGAAAACCTGTTTATGACTTTCTAAATACAGGTTTTAGCATTGTTAGAGCCCTGTACACATGAAATAACACCCCTATAGTCACCTCTTATAGTCCATAAATCAATAAACAGGATTCAAATAATAACAAATATTGAAGACTTCGTTTATTTCCATTCATATTCTTCAATGAAATATTTTGTATTTTCTATGCCATGGTATGAAAAACGCAGCTCTTTCCAGTTTACCAGATGAAGCTATCCGTATTGGATCTGTATCGCTGATACCAGCCTGAATTTTACTGGGTATCAAATTGCAAACCCCTGCAATTGACTGCCAGGGCAGGGTGTACCCGCCTCCTGCCCAAAGTCAGCTGGGATAGGCTCCAGCATACCCTACCCATCCATCCATGGGTGGATGAATTGCAACCCAGTTCGGTGATACCTCACAACACTCACCAGTTCCTGTGTTGTCTTGGCGTCGGACGGGTACCAAATTGCCCAGCGCTAGGGCAAACCATGAAAATGATAACTCGGTGGTTCCGCCTCACGTACTGTACATGATAACTCCTCCAAGGGAAATGATGCTAAAGAAGACAATGCGTTTGCCCTTTGACCTGCCCATGCTGATGATATTCAAGATGAGTTGCAGCCCGAGCAGCAGTTGGGCTGAGTGTTGGGAATGCGATTGCTCAGCCATTCCCTTCTTCCCACCGCTCGTTGGCGTTGGGATGAAAGCATACAGGAGGCTGGTGTGGTGTTATTCATGGCAACCTCATGGCGCAGCGGGCAGATGAGCCCAAACATACGTGTGCAGGCGCATGTGGGTGACCTCAGGGCACGTTAATTAGCCCATCCTTGTTTTGTGTGAGAGCACCTGAGCCAAGCACACCACGGTACCAGTGGGCCTCCTTCTTGGCGCAGCAATCATACGTGTATTATTGAATGGGCGTATGAATATGAACGCTATATTCATATTGTCCTTGCAATGCTGCACTGGGGCTTGTCAGCACTCACATCACGTCTAAACTTTTAAGCTCTCAAACGTTGTCGCTCTTTCTACCTTGTTTATCCTTAATACATTTGGATTTTAACCCCTTCCATCTTTTTTCTTTAACTATTCATTGTCTGGAATTAGAAACTGATCCAACTTCAACACAACAAACGTCAAATCCGGGGAGTCCAATGAGCAGCCCGGGGGCCTTTTGTGTTTTTTTTGTTCATTTTTTTCGTCCATGGGTGCGATATTCTAAAAATATTATTTAACAGCAAAAACAGAAAAATAGAAAACCAGTCCAAACAAAACAACAAATAAAATCTCAATTTTTGTAAAATTTGGTTGTGCAAAATATTACAATATTATGGGAATAAACAGGGCCGCACAGTGGATGAGTGGTTAGCACATTGGCCACACAGTCAGGAGATCTGGAAGACCTGGGTTCAAATCTCCGTTGGGCATCTCTGTGTTGAGTTTGCATGTTCTCCCCTTGCGTGTGTGGGTTTTCTCTGTGTACTCCGGTTTCCTCCCACATTCCAAAAACATGCATGTTCGGTTAATTGGTGACTCTAAATTGTCCATAGGTATGAATGTGAGTGTGACTGGTTGTTTGTCTATATGTGCCCTGCAATTGACTGGCGACCAGTCCAGGGTGTACCCCGCCTCTCACCCAAAGTCTGCTGGGATAGGCTCCAGCATCCCCGTGACCCTAATGAGGATAAGCTGTATAGAAAATGGATGGATGGATGGGAATAAACAAAGAAATGTGATATGAAAAAAGTTGCAAAAATTGGAAATGAAAAAAAACAGAGAATGAGGTCAAAATATTAAAGGAAAAAGTTGTAATATTCTGAGGAAAAATTGTGTCATAGTAAAGAAAAATAGTCCTAATATTATGACAAACAACGAATGTAGAAAATATTATGGAATAAACTAAAGAAATTTGGCAAGAAGAAAGTTGAAATAGTTGGAAAATGACAAACTATTACAGCAAGAGAGAAAGTTGTAATGTAACGTAAAAGCAGTGAAAAAAATGTCCTTTGGCAGCACCGAGTAGGAACCTTTAAGAAAGAATTGTTGTTGATTGTGGGATCAGGACGCGTGGCGTATTATCAACCCAAAACGCCGCGCCCCAAGCTCTCTGCCAACCAAAGAACGCACGCAAACCGAGGTTCCGGTGAAGCTTCGTATTTCGGTGTGGCTAACAGCGCTTCGGTTCTGAACATCTTATGGATTTCTAACGTGTGGGTTTGTGCCGCCACGGTCCAGCAAGCAAGAAGCATCCCATATTCCACTTTTAGCTCCCAACACACGGAAGATGTGAAGCGCAGTCTTCTGGTTCCGGAATATGCTCAGGAGACGCCGCAAGGGCACTTTTACCGTTTCAGCAACACCGTCTGCGATAACAACGCGCGGCTCATTCTGTGCGCCTGCAGCAGAACTCAGCACACGATGCCATGCAATGGGAGGAAGCGTTTCCATGACAATGATGCCATTTTCTGTGGATGTCTCTATGGCAACATAACAGTAGCATGTTTGCGTGTACAGTATGTACAGTGTTTGCCAATGCATACGCAGCAGCAGCACTTAGTGGATCCACATGTCAGTGCAATTCTTAAACACGTTCTGAAGGTTGGCACCCGCCCGCCTCTCCCTCAGGTGTC
This sequence comes from Oostethus manadensis, assembly GCA_024372805.1. Taxonomy (NCBI): domain Eukaryota; kingdom Metazoa; phylum Chordata; class Actinopteri; order Syngnathiformes; family Syngnathidae; genus Oostethus; species Oostethus manadensis. The sequence goes on along the minus strand of QODF01000045.1, from coordinate 2,009,001 downwards.
GCTTCCAAAGCCAGATGGCTGACGGCATCATGCATCCAAGCCCGGCTGCTCCCAAAGTGGCGACGTTACACCAGCAGCCACCCGGTCCTGGTCGGCCGCTCCGCGCCTTTTGATACTTGGTGCCGCTTGTTATGCATTGGAAGCATTCGTGCTGTCGCACTCCGACCGAGCGGCGCCAGTCAGCTGGTCAACACGTCTCCAACAATGCTGCTTAACTTCCAAGTCCGTCATCCCAGCCGGGCGTGGGCGGGTTCAAACGATACTGGGATGAGATGAGACTCAGTTGCTAACAACCATCACGTGACTGGGACCTTCAAATTTTGTGTTTACAGAATCAAAAATTGGCCAATTAAAACAGAATTTACCGTTAAACGTGGAATCTCGTGGAAACTGGCATCATGCCAATGAAATGCTGTCATCGTGAGGAGAAGGAACGTTTAAACCAAATAAGTCCGTTTTATATTTTTGCCTTTTCCGTTTGTCTATTCCATTATGTTGTTTAATTTGCCATATACTGGTGCCATGCCATGCCATATACTGGTGCCATGCCATGCCATATACTGGCATTGTTATGCCATATACTGTCAGTAAACCCATGAAACGTGGTAATAATATGGTTTATTGGCAATAACCAGTTTTATGGTCGTTTGGGTCCAGGTCACTTTGTTATGGTGACAGGCCTATGGAGCACATCATCCACCTGTTCTTTGATTCCCATGCTTGTAAATGTGACATCTCTGATGTGTGTGTGTGTGTGTGTGTGTGTGTGTGAGTGTGTATTTACTGTAAAATTGCCATTTTATTTCCTATTTGATTGTGCTTCAGCGGCGTGCAAAACCTTTGGGCACCCCTGATGATTTTCAAGATGTTCCTTTATAAATGAGTAGTTGTTTGGATCAGCAATTTCAGGTAAATATATCATATAGCAGACAAACAAGGTCATATTTGAGAAGTGAAATTAAGTTGTTAAGATTTACAAAAAGTGTGCAATATTTATTTCAAGAAAATTAGGCAGGTGCATACATTTGGGCACTCTTGTTGTTTTATTGATTTGAATACCTTTAGTACTAATTATTGAAACACAAAATTTGTTTGGTAAGCTCTGTGACCCTTGACCTACATAACCAGGTCATGGCAGTAATGAGAAAGGGTATTTGAGGTGGCCAATTGCAAGGTCTCCTCTTTGCATCTTCTCTAAAGTGTGCCAACACGGGAGCCTCAAAACAACTGTCAAATGACCTGAAATCCTAGATTGTTCTACAGCATAGTTTGGGGGAAGGATACAAAAAGCTAGCTCAGAAATTCTAGCTGTCAGAAGGACATAGTTCTGGTTAAGGTCTACAGTGGCAGGCCAAGAAAAATCTCAGTCAAGCAGAGGCGAAGGATGGTGAGAACAGTCAAACTCAACCCACAAACTTGCTGCGGATGGTGTCACTGTGCGTCGGTCAACAATTCAGCACACTTTGCACAAGGGGATGCTGTATGAGGAGGAAGACGCTTCTGCGCACATGCCTCAAACGGAGTGGCTAGAGGTATGCATTTGGTTTCCCTTTGGAACAAGGTGCTGTGGACTGATGAAAGTGAAATAGTTATTTGGATGTAAGAATGGCGGATGAAGAACACAGCATTCCAAGAAAAACACAACGCTACCTACAGTAAAATGTGGTGGTGGCTCCATCATGCTGTGGGGCTGTGTGGCCAGTACCGGTACTGGTAATCTTGTTCAAATTGAAGGTGACATGGATTCCAGTCAGTATCAGCAGATTCTTGCCAACAATGTTCAAGGATCAGTGACAAAGTTGAAGCTGGATACTTCAAGAAGACAACAACCCTACACACTGCCCAAATTCTGCAAAGGCATTCATGCGAGTACAACATTCTGGAATGGAATGTCAGTCCCCAGACCTGTGATTTAAAGCGGGTTGTCCGTGCTGGAAACCATCGAAGCTGACTGGTTTGTAAAGAAGAATGGCCAGAGATGCCGCCAACCAGAATCCACGTCCGCACTGGAAGCGTTTAGAGGCTGTTTTTGTGCAAAAGGAGCATCTTCTAAATATTGCTGATAAATGTTGATAAACTTGACCACCTTCCTTTCCCTCCTCTGTACGACACATTTAACTGAAACTGCTGGTCCAAAAAAACCAGTCATTTGCATTAGCAGCTATTTGGGTGCGCGCTGCAGATTGCGGGGGTTTGTGGAAAAGTTTCTCCGTGGCTTGGCTTTATTTACCGTGTGGTGCCGGAGTTGTTCTTTCACGCGGCGTCTCTGCCATGGCTTGCTCTGGGAGCGCCGGCGCTGGCTCGCTTACTGTCACGTGACATGGACCGACTTGCCAATTGCTCGGCGCTCGACTTGCCCGCTCGGCCCTCGTCTTTCAGTCCGTGCGGGGTCCTTCTCAGCGTTGAACAGGAGCGCCAGAGGAGGTGCTTTGAAAGGAAAGGCAAGGCGCATGCGCGGGGAGGTTTGAGGAAGCGCAGCGCCTACCCCCTGGTGCCAGGATGCCAAGGGGAGCAGACGGCAAGAAGAAGAAGATGGTGCATCTCAGCTTAAGCGGCACGTCTTCACTCCAGAACAGAACTGCATAGAAGGCAGGAGGAAGGTTTCTGGTGAGGAGATGCGGTACGGCAAACCCTGGATTGGCTGCTGAAATGATCTCCTGTCTTTGTGTTGGACTTCCGTGCATTTCCATCTCAGCTGCGGATCACCAAAGCTTCCGCACGGCCCTGCCATCTTTTGCCTTTTTTTTACCCTTAGAGGCCATCATGCATTTGACCCGAAGACAACCAGTCTCAGCTTCCCAAAAACTGCTGTAGAATTACGACGTATTGTTTATCTTTTTAAAGAACTTCATGCTGTCTCTTGTAGCACTTTAAGCCTACAAGCTCCATTTTTCTGAGCCGTCAAAAAAAGGGTGCAACAACACGCAATAAAAAAGAAAGAGGACAAAAGAACGGGCATGTTCATTTCAAAGAGTCGATTCGTTCCTAAGAGTCGATTTGATTCCAAAATGTCAAACTCTCCAGCTCACTAGAGCATTGCAAGCGTTAAATAGTTTAGTATCATTTTTCAACCAATTTCATGCAAACATCTATCAAAATGTCCGGCACAGCTGGGAAAGAGGTGCTACCTAGAAATAATTTCTGTAAAATGCACAGTTACTGCAAAATTCCCTGTTTTCCGTGAATTTTTCCCCATTGGAAATGAATGGGGAAATTTTATAAGGCCCATATTTTTTACATTTCTAATCCGATTTCGACCATGCCCGAGACAAAATGCTCTAATCGTTGTGAAAGTGATTGCTTTGCAGCTGTTGTGGTCTGCTCCGTACGGTGAGGGTGTTTTCTTTGAAGGTACCTGCAAGCGCTTCTAACCAGAGATGACTTTCTTTGAAGAGAATGTGTGTGTGGAGTGTAGTTGAGGGTGCATGCAGCAGAGGGAAGCTATATTTGTTATTATGCTGGGTGTTAGCATGCATCAGCATTGCAGTTCAGCACCAGCGTTGCCAGCATTCACACGCAATTTCCCCCGAAATTGCACAGGTCTAGTTCTTATTAACATTGTTCCGCCCAAGAACTACGTCACTTGTGTAGTGACACCACAGCGGCTAGCGGCTAGCTTCAGCACACACTGGCTTACAAGGCTGCTAGCGAAAGGTAGCGCTACATATGTGCTTTTTGTTTTGCTGTGTTTTCCTTTCTATGGGACATCCATGCACCAGGAAGGAATGCATGAAAGTGTCTGCTCCTATGTGCTCACGGCGTGGATGGAACACCTTCTTGGGCGTCTTTTAATAGCCGGCTGCAGGGTAGGTGTGTCCCGTTCCGTACCTGCCTCTTTTCAAAATCTCTTTTCAAATCTTTAGAAGGCACAGAGGAGAGAGAGACGCGGGTTCATGTCCCACGCAAGGATTGTGGAGGATGGGAAAAATAGCATGAAAGTGGAACCATGTTGTCCGTCTGGTACCTCACCAGTGAAGGTGTTTCTTTGAGGCCTACACGAGGGCCCTCAGCATTGCTTAATCAGCTTTCAGAACTCATGGTCTTCAAGGCCCGCTGGCTATGCTAACGAGTTGGAGCGCTGCTCCAGAGGTGCCTGCGCTGCTTCTATTCACGCTGCCGGAGCAACCGAGGTGGACCGGAGAACTCCTCTCAGCCCTGCTTCTGGGCCTTCCTGTCCTAACACATAATTTCACCCGCCTGATGGGTGCACCCGCTCCCTCCTCCCTGCAGCTCTCACCACTCCTTGGTGCGGGCACGAGGGGGTGGGGGTCGGTTCTGAGTGCCATGTGCACGCAGCTTGGAGGCTGCAAACACTAAAAGACGTCCCACACAATTTTGAGATTGTAGGATGGAGATGCTGGTTGTATGTCAGCGGAGAGCCAGACTGGGGGAGGTTTAGGAGATTGAAAGCCAAAATGAAGGCGATCAAGCTTGTGTTGCATTTAACTCTGAAATCTTGCTCGGGCAGCGAGGGGGTTACGCCAGAGTACTACGGGAGTACTCAGTGGTACTTCCTGGATTTGCTGGGCACACAGTTATTAGAAATACACGATAGCTTTTTTTGGATCATACCCATACCTTCTGCTTCTCAAGACCAATATGGTACTTTTTTGTTTAGATGGAAATGTACACCCTGATAGATACCTGCTGTGGCCCAGCAAGGTGCACTGTATTTGGGCACACGCTCCGAGCAGCCGGTGTGACGCCCTGGAGATCTCTGGCAAACCTTTTGCACAAATGCCCGTGGCGCTGTGCTGGCGTTTCAGGTGGCTGATAAGGTTTTTGGTTTGCTCCATCGTATTTTTTCCCACTTATTGCAGAACATCTGGTACAAGTAGAACACAGAATGTCTTCCTCGGAAAGTGAATGTTTGTTTTTACAAGTCAGCTCAGGCTCAGGGCGCTTGATTTGCTCACTCTTGCAGTTTTTTAAAAGGATCGATAATCGGAGCTCTTTTTGATGTTATCAGGTTGATGGGTACAATGTCATAATTCAATCATGTCGGCACAATCATCGAAGCGCACCCCTACCCTAGCTAAAAATCCTCCCTTGTTAGCAGGTTAAAAGAACTGGAAACACATACTAGATGCAGTTCTAGGGTGAGTCCTCACGATGGACACAAACGGGTGTGGTCTCCTGAACGTGTAAAGCCTTTGGGGCCGAGCAGGAAGCGTTTCCTCTCCACCGTGTAGGTCATCGTACCAACGACGGGGAGAAAGACCTGCTGGTTTCCAGTAAGACCATCATGTCTTACTGTAGTTCCTTTACCCCCGTCTGTCGCCGTGTGTTTGAGTTTGGAATTGTTGTAAATGTTTGCCTTTGCACGTCCATGACCTTCATCAGATCCACATTTTTTCTCGGGGGAGAAAACGTTGCAGTTAGCGTCCGTTTGGGTTCGTGTCTGACCTTCTGGCGGAAGGAGTGAAAGATGCCACCCAAGCTACTGTGCGTTCACTGCCTTTCCATTCAATGTCACAAAATATGTGGCAATATTTTTCAGTCTACCCACTGAATTTCTACACTCTTCTGCCCTCTGTGCGTATGCAAGGAGCCCCGCCTCCACCCGCCCAGACAAAGAGACTGTATGACTGAACAAAGGGCTCACTCCGGCGTGGCGAGGTGCTGAAAGCGATGCACAGAGTGAACCCTCTTCAAATTATCCGCTTCATTTTCATGTATCTTTGATTTATTTTCATGCCAGGCCTCGTGCCCTCCACACATTTCTTCTCTTTTCACGTTTTAGGCTCGCCAGCGTAGTTCAGGGGTAGCGGTGAGGCTTGCTCACCTCACCGCCCCTTTGTCTGTTTGGGACGTCTGTTTGCGTCTTGTCAGCACGGGGGCTTTACGGGTACATTTCCTCGCCTCCTCTTACGTAACAGGCGCGGCGCTTGGTTCCCTGCTCGTGCTTGCAGCAGCAAGAAGCGAGGATGCGCGCACACCCACCCTGACCTCGTGTGACACGAGGAATCAAACGCATCCCTCTCGCCGCGCCAACCTGCATGAACTATTTATAATGTTCTCCCTCACTGAATTATTGATGAGCAATGTTTCCTGTTTCTTCCGCCGCTCGGCGAAAAGTTCCACGTTTTCAACGAGGGAAGCGCCGCTGATGCGCACGAAAAAGTGGACGTCAACCCTTCATCTTTTGTCCCGAATCGTCTGCATCTGCAACTGACACCACTTCCGTGTCAGTCATCCCCGCCGCTTTCTTTTCTACACGCCGAGCGTCTCCTGACTTGGATGGGGAAGCGTGGAGCGGGTTGTTCCACTGCACCAAACTGGACGCTCATTGGATAAATGCTGGACTTCTGAGGAAAAGCGGAGCACCCGGAGGAAACCCCCGCATGCAAACTCCTCACACTGGAAACCAGATCTCCTGACTGTGTGGCCAACATGCTAACCACTCGACCACCGTGCAGCCAATGACATAACAGCGTAACTAATCGTGCTAACGGGGTGGAACCCACTTCTGCATGTACAGCAGCTACAATCAAGACACGAATAGGTTTTGGCCTCCGCTTGGCTGCTCCTCTCGCTTCGGAGAGATGAGGATGCACGGAGTGTAAATCTGGGGAAACGATTTCAAAGTTTCAGCCTTTCATCCACACGGAAACGGCATCCGGGGTGCTATTTTTGGAAATGGCTTCCAGAGTGAGGCCATCAGAAAATGCTGACCGCTGCTTAATGACAGCAATGACATCACCGACCCGTCGCTGTCACGTGACCAGAACGTGAGCTTTGACGACAAGCCAACAAAATGGGGACATGAATCATCCCGGGCCACGTTCTCCTGACATTTTCTTCTCTTATTCTCCGCCTGCTTGTCTGTTTACAGCGCCCCACGTAGGTGTGCCTCGTGTATTGCATCCTTTTTACTCAGCTGCCCGGATGCAACTCTTTACTCATCCGGCGCCGGGCGTGTGGACACAACAAAAATGCCAGCAACGTGTCTTTGTGGACAGCACCTTAATGTCCTTGAGATGCGAGGTCGTCCTCACACTCGCCCATTTTCACTCCCCTCCTGCTCTCATCTGACAAAATATCACAAATCACCGTCAAATATCAAAAACACATTACTTTGAAAAACACACACGGGTCTGCCCTGGTGGCCCTCATTCCATTCAAGGAATTTGAATGCTTGTCAAACAACCCAAATGTTGGGCAAGGTAGTCCTGGCGGCGTGACGAGGGAAAAATGCTCCTTCAGGCTTTGTCGCCATCGCAATTCTACTTGCAAGGGGAAAAAAGAAACAGCCAACTTCGCAGAGATTGAGGATTGTGGGAAACACACTGTGGAAACCAACCTGGACTCAAAACTCAAAAGCACGTTTCACAGCAACTCCGGAACATCCGACCCCACACACAAAACATCACTTGGCTTTTTTTTCTTTCTGCAAGGATCTTTGGAAAGGCAGCCAGCGCGGCAGAAATACAGCCCACATAATAACAGCAGTCTGAAAGTTTGCTAGACTGTCAGCATGAAAAGGGACGTCTGAAAAACAAAAGCATCTCTCTGTTTCCATAGCGCTCAGTCAATGGCCTGTACTGGTGCTTGAGACGACCAGATGCCACAGAAGTTGTGCCCATTAAAACAAGGCAATGCCCTGCAGAAAGCCTGCGATTATTGCTATCTTTCAATTGGATTGGATTTGCATAATTAGCTTTTGTTATAGCCCAGCTCTGTCGGTCTCTAATTCTTACTGAATCAGAGGAAGCACACACAAAAAAGACTTGCTAGATAGACACAAAGCTGCATACTGTACATACTGTACATAGACACGCACATGCATAGATAGATAGGTGGATGGATGGATGGATGGATGGATGGATGGATGGATGGATGGATGGATGAATGGATGGATGGATGGATGAATAGATGGATGGATGGATGGATAGATGGGTAGATAGATAGATAGATAGATAGATAGATAGATAGGTAGATGGATAGATGGATGGATGGATAGGTAGATGGATAGATGGATAGATGGGTAGGTAGATGGATAGATGGATAGATGGGTAGGTAGATGGATAGATGGATAGATGGATGGATGGATAGGTAGATAGGTAGATAGATAGATGGATAGATGGGTAGGTAGATGGATGGATGGATGGAGTAAGGGTGTACGATAATCCTATTTTTGGGAACGGCACATTCGGTACTCCAGGCTTCCTGCGTTCCCACACATTGAGTGAGGGACAGGAAGTATAACGCGTGAGTAGGGCTGAGTGATTCTGCAGACAATGTGAGTCGTGATTTTCTGGCTTACAACTGAGATCACAGTTCTGTAGGATGGTGGTTCTCAGCTGGTTTGGCTGCAGAATCCATCATCACCACGCAATGAAGTGGCGAGCCAAAATGCAGATTTTGTTCTTACATCACATTTAAAGGAGACCTATCATGCTTTTTCTCCTTTCTGACCTATACTTGTTGTATTCTGGGGTGTCAGATAATGACACCCCAGGTTGGACTAAGAAATCTTTAAAGACCCTTCAGTTGGTCCAAAATTCTGCCACACACGTCTTAACTGGACCCAGAAAAAGAGATCATATCTCGCCTGTATTAGCCTCACTGCACTGGTTACCAGTACAATTTAGAATTGAATAGAATGATTCTGCTTACATGTACGCTCAGGCACCAGTATATCTAGGAGCTCCCAGAACCCTATCAACCCGGTAGAACACTGCGCTCACACAACTTACAATGACTTGTCCCACCTAGAATGTTTGGAAGTAGAATGGGAGGTAGATCCTTTAGTTACCATGCAGGCTCCTCTGTTATGGAACCATCTCCCCCACTCAAGGCACCCCCTCTTGGTTTAAAAGCCACTTCTTTGCCAAAGCATACAGTTAGAACCGACCCTTGATATGCTGATACGTATCAGAGACAATTCTCTTTGTTCCGAGACTTCTGGCTCGATCTTCCATGTATGCCTTTATTCTTTTATCTCAGACACAGAGACAGACGGCCGCCCCGCAGAGCCTCAGTTCTGTCCAAGGTTTCCTCCCCAGAGGGAGTTTTTCCTTGCCTCCGTCGCTAAGTGCTTGCTCATGTGAGGTTTCAGTTGGCTCTCTGTGACCTGTATGTGTAAAGTGCCATGACTGCTGTTGTGACTTGGCGCTATACAAATTTGGACTTTGAGGTTCGCACATTTGGAAGTGAGCACTGAAATGAGTGTTAGATGCTCTGCACGCTGAGTTTTTTTCAACACAGAGTTCCAGTGAGATCACAAAACCCCGGCTTCATTGCATGGGCAACGGTGAGCAATGGCTCCCGGGAAATGGTTGTTTGGATGTGAGGAAAAGCTAATTTTCTTTGGCAACACAAAGCCGGACGATCCACCAAACCGTTGCTGTCTCCAACGTCCGACGCTCTTCCCACGTTACTTGGTGGTGTTGAGGAGTCGGGAGAGCAAGCTGTAAGTAAGAATTGATCGGTGTCCAGACTGTGTGTATTTAGTGTAAGAAATGGGGCAATTGTGGCCTTATAGAGTGTTCATACAGGGAGCGGAAGGAGTGCCAATTACTACCTCACCCATGCCTGGGGCTGCTAATAATGTTCAAAGCCCACATTTTAAAAAGATAAATCGGCGTTTACTATTAACTATCAACAGGTTTAGGAAGTGGGGTTCGGCAGCTGTCCGAAAGTCCTCGGGAGCGCTTGGAAGTGTGACCAATCACAGACGGAGTGGGCTCGGTGGGAGGCGAACCTGGAGGACGGCTGGGGGTGGAGTTAAATTACCAAGACCGTTTGGACGGAAGGCAGGAAAAGATGCAGGGTCTGGAAGCTCTAGAAAGCTGACTGGGCGGGTTATCCAGCAACTTTGTATTATTTGTATGTTATTTAGATTTTTTAAATCATTAAAGCTGTTTACACAAACGATAAGCCATTTCCTGTTTGGCGTTTTGTTTCTTTTTTCCATACCCAAAGTGAACCGACCTGTCACCTTAAAACTGAGGTAGGTACCAAGTGCTGATTATTATTATTTACCGTTACACCCTTGGAGATACGGACAGTAATATGGACAATGTCCATCTACTCTGCTGTGAAATCTACTGGTACTTTTCAAGGTCAAAGGGGCCAGAAATAAACCTCCCCAAACTGTTCCCACTGGACCTAAGGGTCAGATCCCAAACCTCATTGTCTACTGATGATGAGATGTGTCTCAATACTACCATCATTTTGTCCAAAGAGCAGAATAGTCTCGACTGATCAATACGAAGATGATCTACAGCTTCCAACCTGACAAGGGTGTCTTTCCTGTAGATCCAGAGCAACATCCCGGAACATTACTCAGCAAATTACAGCATGAAAATAGGCGTGGCCAAGGGAGGCTAGAAGAGGCCACGTGTGGCATTTGAAGCACCTCAAGCCAAATGCTCCATCATCCAGACATCATCCGTCACCCTGACACTTTCTCACTGACATCGGACGCAATTTGGTAAATCCACAACCCTCGGGCTGTAATACCACCTCACAGGAAAACATTTGTAACGAACAAGCACGGTGTTAGAAGCTTACCTCCACCAGGTGAGGCGTGGGGTTGAATCCACACATGTTGCACACTTGGGCGTGGCACTGAGTGCAGGTGTTAAAGTTGGCTTGTTCTGTCGTGTTTTCCATTTTGAGGACCGCCTTGCAAAGAGGACAACAAACTTTGGCTTTGGAGGAGTTTGGAGGATGCTGAGATGGAGCTGGAGATCCTTGGGGTGCAGATTGAGGTCCCGAGGGTTTAGGCGCCCCAGGTCCTACACCTGGTTTGGGGGCTTGCTTTGGGGGAGGTTGTTGCGTGGTCTCAGATATTAGCGTACTGGCTTGGTTAAGGAGAGAAGCACCAAAGCCAAACAATTTCCCAAAAGTCTGCTCAGGGGGCGGGGGCTGTCGGGAGGGAGAGCTGCCAGCACTTCGTGTCTGGTCCTGGCGGGGGTGACGGGGCTGGTGGGCGGGGGAGTTTCGGGACAAATCGGGCTGGGATGGGGCTTTGGCCATGCCAGGGAGAGGCACCGCCCCCGGAGGGAGCCTTATCGCTTGCTGACCGGGGCCAGCCGGACCAGTCTGTTTGGAAGGGCCGGGAGCCGGACGGGTCTGCACCGGGGGTCGGGCCTGAGGAGGCATCTGTGTCTGAGGGGCGGGCTGAGACGAAGCATCGGGTCTGGGTTCTGGTTTGGCAGCATGAGAAGGAGAGTGTATCTGTTGTTGACTCTTGGAACGTGGTGTGGTCATGTCCATCCCTAGCGCTCTCTGCATCTGGCAATTCAGGCAAAGCCACTCCTGAACCTGTGAAGGACACGATTCCTTTAGTCATTCTTTGTGTGTAAGAAGAAAAAGAGAATTAGTTATGTGTGCCCGGCAGAGGAATACGTGGAAGGACAGGTCCCGCCATTTCCTCTGCCAAGCATGAGGCAGACGCTTCTGATGTCAAAGAACGGAAAGCCATCGCCACGGAGGCGGAATGCGTCAAATGCTCAGAATGTGTAGAAATGTCGACCGACACTAGACCGGCCCTCTCATCACGAAGGATAAAGATGTGGTCCTTGAACATGGGGAAGGCCCTGCTCCTATGAAATGGACCAGGCCGCCTTCATGTGTTTTGTGACTTCACAAAGGTCACGGGAGTGTGATATTTTGTAAAGCAACACATACGATACGAAGTTATATACTGTATATCTCCGCTTTTTTGGCTCCGTATTCACATTTTCCAAAATGTTTGACATTTTCCTGAAATAATCTTTGTACATTTTTCTTCCCTAATATTTTGGCTGTATATCAGCACAGGGTCCGTGACACTGATGTACATTCACCTCATAGAATCCTGTGAAAAAGTAGTAACAATACCAATAAGATGCTGGCATCCTCTGAGTGCTAAGACGGACTCCATGCCGCTCTGAAAAGGAAACAGTCGGAATGCAAGCTTGATCATGAGTGATGTCAAATACCTAATTAAGGGAGGATTATGCTGCCCTTTGCTTCCCGGCTCGGAATTTATCAGTAAATGCGAGGGGTAACGAGATTGGGTCTGTGAGAAGGAGATGAGATTTTAACATCGCCTTTAAGAAGTACGATTAAAAAATATGATCTGTCTGCTACTTGAATTTCTGCTGCGTTACCTCGTATGGCTCCTCAGAAGACTTCACTCTTCTGCACTGTGTGTGTATGCTAGCGGCCCCGCCTCCACCCACTGAGACAAAGAGACTGTTTGACTGACAAAAGGGCTCACTCCGTTCATGCCGTTGTTCTGGGGAACAAAGGTGCCAAGGTGCTGAAAGCAATGCACAGAGTGATCCCTCTTTCTGCCTGACACGCATGCACATGGTGACACATTGAGGCTGGCAAAATGATCAAGTTGATTTTTTCATTTATTGTGTGACGATTATCATCCCTGGTCTGAACAAGAAATCTTGTCACGTTTGAAGATTCTAGTTAGTTAAATGTATTCTTATTATTATTCATATTGCATTGAGTGTTTATCTTTTTCCTCTGCAAGCGAGCCATTTCCTTGTGGATCTATAAAGTCCAAGAGATGTTGCGACACGCCTACCTAGTAAAAACCATTCAGCCCAAAACAAACATGTAGGACATCAACTGGACAGGCAGGATGACTTTTCTCAACAGAACCATGAGTGCCCAGGATTCTGTGCCCTTTTTGTCTTTTGTGTGCATATCGTCTCACCGTTGCCTTCTCTTTGAATTCCTCCCACCATTATGTGCACTTTTTCTTCCACTGTGGTCATTTGCTTTATCTCTCTGCCGGGCAAACTTGTTGCTCGGCTCTGCAGAGGCGCATAATAAGGTGAGCGATGGAGAGCGGGCCCTTCCTTAGTGATGGCCACGTGGAATCCATGGCATGCTAGTGCAGGATAGCTGCCTGGGGTTTGTGCTCTTCACAGGTAAGAACCCACAAGAACTCAGGTGAGTATTAAAAACGGAGCCTTTATGTACTGCCCAGTTGTAATGACTGCCCTATACAGTACAGTCGTCCCTCGCGATATCACGGTTCAATTATTGCTTATATTGTGTTTTTTTTTCCCACAAATAAATTAATAAATAATAAGTTTCACGGTTAAAAATGGTCTGTTATTGGTTAAAAACAAAATGCATATCGAAGCTTATTTACTCTGATTCTGTTTACTATACTGGCTAATACGAGTCTTAAATGACTTTACAACTTTTAAAACTGCAAGGAAGTATGCTTATTTATGTCGAATATGTCTTATTTTCTCTGATTATAGCTACAGCTATAACTATATTGGGTGATAGATACTTTATTAATCTCCAAGATAAATTTACAGATTGCAATAGGGGTGTAAAGGTGACCATAGGGATGTTACTTCTTGTCTTGAGGGCTCTAATAATGCTAAAAATAATGCGTGGATGGATATATATTGTTTATAATAATGTTAAAAAACATATTTAGAAGATTGTAAACAGGTTTTCTATGCCATAAGTATGAAAATATTCCATTTATTAATACTGAATTCTCATTCACTTATCACGGTCAGTTCTGGAACCAATGAACCAGAAGGGTTTACTGCACAGCACCACTCGCCGTGGAGTACCCCTTCAGACATTATGTACACTTAAAAACATAAACCATTTTCAGTTTTCTTTGAATTGAAATATTAAACATGATTCTTGTATTAATTAATGTTATTGCAAGTAATTCTGGTTCGAAAAAGGTCACATTTTGGTAAAAGTTTGACACGGGATAAGATGGAGAATAATACAGTAACTGAGTACTGGTCCTACATCTGCTTCAGACGGATGTCGGGATCCTATATTGACATGTATGAGCCTGCGTGTTTGTTTTCCTCCTCTCTCGCTACCAAACACGCTGGGCGCACTCATTTGTAGAGAGTGAACCTTCCAGTCAGTCATTCGGTGTCTTTGTCCCAGTGGTTGGAGGCGGGGCTGCTAGCCATTGCTGCAGACTGCAAGTAGCAAATGGAAATACGAATGAAGGCACAATAATCCATAAATCAACTAATCCAATGATTAAAAAAACAAGTCGGTCATTTTGCTGGCCTGGTTGCCGCCTTGACATGTTTAGTTGGGAAAGGCTGGTTAGTGTTTGTGAGAACATGCCGCTGTGAATGAGCTCCCCGCACCATGACAGAGCAGTCCGGGCACAGTAAGCGGTGGCTACTGCTGTTGCTACGGAGACAAATATCCAACTGCCAACATGAAACTAACTTCACCAATGTGCAGAGTGAACCATCTTGTCATCCACCGGTGAAAAGAGAGGAAAACATGTCAATTTATCCAGGCCAGCAAAATGAAGACTTTGTTTTTTATTGTTCGGTTCGTCGATTTATGGGTTAGAGACGACAGGCCTTTGTCATGTTGACCCAATCATGTCTCATGGTGAACCAATCATGAGTGATGGTGACAAAATCATGTGTCATGGTGAGCCAATCATGTGTCATGGTGAGCCAATCATGTGTCTTAGTGAGCCAATCATGTGTCAAAGTAAACCAATCTTGTGTCATGGTGAGCCAATCATGTGTCATGTTTACCTAATCATGTGTCATGGTGAACCAATCATGAGTGATGGTGACAAAATCATGTGTCATGGTGAGCCAATCATGTGTCATGGTGAACCAATCATGTGTCATGGTGAACCAATCATGTGTCATGGTGAGCCAATCATGTGTC
>QODF01000045.1:1978944-1992913 GCA_024372805.1 Oostethus manadensis | reverse complement strand
CAATCATGTGTCATGGTAAGCCAATCATGTGTCATGTTGACCCAATCATGTGTCATGGTGAGCCAATCATGTGTCATGTTTACCCAATCATGTGTCATGGTGACCCAATCATGTGTCTTAGTGAGCCAATCATGCATGTGTCACGGTGAGCCAATCACGTGTCACGCCAGGGTAGCAATGTGGACAGAAAGTGGAGCAGAACAACATCATCCAATCATAGATGCACATGGGAAATCCTCTCTTTGCCACTGCATTTGTGCTTTTTCTCCTTTGCAGAAGACAACTATTTATCACTATCATCCTGCCTCCGCTCTCGCCATTTCGTTTCTCGCCGCGTCCTCCTTGTTATGAGGCAATCATGTGGATCTTTATGAAATCTGATCAGCAGCCTGCCGCTCGCTACGGCTCTCTGTCCCACGATGCTCTCCCTTTTTACTGGGCCATCGTTATTTCTCCACCTCTTCTTGCGTCCGACTCTTCCTGCATTTTCGTCTGCATCTCAGTTTTGATAGTCGGCCGTTATTCCCTCCATGTTGTCATTGTTACTCGACAGCATCACACAAAATAATGATTCTAATCCAGCATTACATTGCAGTTCTACCAATCAGAACATTGATCCCGCCCAGCACCACTTAAGGAGTAGTGGTTGCATTTCATTGCGCTTTTCAATGCACTCCAGTATCCTGGAATATTTTATATAATTTTTTTTTTTTTTATACATCTCGTTTGTTCTGTTTGAATTTTTTTTAACATTTTGTTTTTACCTGGGATGTCAATGGCACTCATTTCTTTGACACGCGCAGGTCCTGTTTGACCCTCAGTCCACACCGTAGTTTGAGGAAGCGCAGCAGCAGGGGTTTTGTGTGAAGCTAGACGCAGGAGCAAATACTGGGTGGAAATGGGCAAAGAAAAGGATATTCTGAATGGCAAGATTAGTCTGAAAGCCCCGGCGGATGACTTTCTCTACAGGACCAAAGTTGTTTGTGTTGCTGGGACTTGAGTTGTCACGGAGTACGTCGCCTCTGGGAGAAGTGAGAAGCATAGCTAATGCTATGTCATTGACACTAGCATCATAGCGATCGTACATACATTATAGTCATCTCATTTATCCTATTTAGCGTGGATTGTGCAAAACTATGACAGCAACAACATCAAATTAAAAGCACTAATACACAACCACCATCCACCTGTGTCCCACAAATGCACATTGGCCGCAGCCATATTACTTTATAATAGCTTTATTAATGTAAGCTATTTTATGACACCCTTATTTTGGTACCACTATTAGATAGGATCTGCGCTACTCTTATTTTGAAGGCCAGATGTCTGACGTGTTGAAAATGTGTTTTGAGATACTAAAGCTGTGGAGTGGCTCTTGAAGCCGTGGCTGTCGTCTTTATTTCACACACAACTTGCACCACGTCAACGGGCACCCTAAAACGCTGGCTTACGTTAACACTAAAGCACAACTCATACTGGCACACACACACATCAGCATGCTCTGCTAAACCGAGCTAAGCCAGCTAGCCTATACCGGCTACTGCTACGGGATCAGTAAGGCTACGAAAGTTTTTTGGTGTGGTGCCGAATGATGGATGCTTGGTGGTTGACTGGCCGATTACGGTGACGTGGTCGCTAGGCATGTGTGATGTCGGACTGATGAGACATTACCTTACATCCCATTACATGACTGACATCATTCTCCTCCCATTCCGTGTCCTTCTTCCCCACTGCAGTTTAGAACAAATACATTGGAAGCTAACAAGTTAGCTCGCCATGGGTAACGAGGAAATCCCGAATGAATGAGAGTAATATGGAAGGTTTTCCATGCGCTTTTCCTCTGAACTGAGGATAATAGCAAATATTAGAATATATTTCATGTTGCAGAGCATAGAGGAGGAAATGCACCAAATTGGGGGGGGTAATAATTAAACCAGTGTCCCAGATTTCCTTTTGGCACTTCTCCTTGCAACATATTTCAGTACATGCAAAATTCAGAGTGCAGCGTCTCCGATGGGTTCTTGACCCACTTCATACTGTTTGTCCACCTAAAGTTCCGGCTTGACATTGACGCTTAACACTGACATTTCCCGCCTTAAGGCCGAGGGATAACATGGGGACACGTAACCAAAGTAGTACGTTGAAATCAGTTTCAGGTCTGGTGCCGAGGCGACCAGTTGGTGGTGGGGCGGGGGGGCCGCGGGGTGGGGCCTGGGTCATGGCCGTCGGGCCCCGGGTCGGGTGGCTGGGCTGGCTGGGTGTGGGTGGGGCGGCGCTCCTGGGCCCTGGGTTCCGAGGGGCTGCCTCTATGGATATGGATATGTGTATGTGCACAGTATATGTATGTATACGTGTACGTATATGTATATATATTTGTATGTATATATATATATATATTTATTATTAGTATATTTTTTCTTTTTTTTCCTGTATTTTTGCTTATTTTGCTCTGTGACTTATCACGGTTGTTTATAATATGGTTGATGCCAGTCTTTCCAGGAGGCTAGTGGGAATGTTGGCATCCACTGTCTGGAGCTCATGTCCACTTTTCCAGCCGGGCCCAAATGTTCTCCGTTGGTTTATGAACATTTTTCAACTGCTCTAGAGATTTCGGATCAGGAGTGTTGAGACAGAACTTTCATATTTGTGGGTGGGAAAGATTCGTTGGCTAACTACTAACCTGATGGCAGAAATACACACACACACACACGTGTTGGACAAAAAAGCAGGAAGTGCATCAGAACTGCACGTACAGAATAAATCCATCTGTCTCCTGAGCGCTTGGCAGCTGCTGACACGTCACGCTCCGTGGAGATTTGGGTTTCAAGGGTGTCCTGCAGCTGCTGATTTACACCAGCGTTCACATGCCGGCGGGAAGAAGGAAACCAATGTTCCTCGCTCCTCGCTCCACGGATCAGCGCAGCTTTGCACAAAGCACTTCATTCACAAATGTTTCCTGGTTGAATATGATGTATTATCAGCCCAAATATGGATATTTAAGCACATTGTACTTATTCTTGGTCTGAAAGACGCCTTTTTAAGTATAAACTGTATGAACTCAACTCCAAACACAAGGCGGTGAATGTGGTGTTCTACATCTTTGGGTGAGACACGGGATCATCAGGACAGGCATTTCTTTCAGGTTTAAATCATCTCACAATAATAAGTTCATAATAATAACACGGGCTGCTGTTGGGGCCATAACCCGAGACTGGCTAAAACTCAACCTCTGACCTCACTTCCTGTCCTCCACACATCTGCCCGCCCGCCCGCCACTAAGGTCCCCTAGAGAACGTGTTAACTGTGAGCGGCTGATTTACTCGTACTATGTCTACTGTGTTGGGTAATACGAGTGTAAAGCCATTTAAAGCCACCATAACAAAACATACAGGAAGTATGCAGTCCAGAAAATAATAACAAAGACCTGCTAATATGGGAGTCTATGTTATCCTATGTCCTTATTTATGCCCTGTCCCATATATATAAATAGGATTCTATATCAGAAAAAGGATTCTATGTTAATAAATGGAAGAATTCCATAGCTAGATCATAGAAAACCTGTTTACGACTTTCTAAGTATGTTTCTTTTGAATAGATGGAGCCCTGTCGACATGAAATAACACACCTATAGTCACCCTGACTCTCCAATTTTCAAAGTTCATTGTTACCAGCACACATTGTGCAACTGCTAGCTAGCAAGCCAACCAGTTAGCCTCAAATGTATTTTAAACTTTAGAAGACAAAAACTTACCACTTCCACACAGGATGTGAGGACGACATTTATTTTTTTCACTGCATTAGGGCCATATTATTTTTTTGTTTTTCATCTTATTTTTTATTTTTGTTGTATTTAAATTTTTTTAAATTCCGTTTTGTCCATTTTATGCTTACTTTTGTTACCAGCACAGAGTGTGTCCTTTTTGGGTTATTGAACAAGACGTTAGCGATTAAAATGTTAATGAAATGCCAACATCCTTACATTAAGTGTTGCAATCCCTCAATGGCCAACTTAGCCCAGTTATGGAGTTATGACCTGTACTTCCTTGTTATCTACGTCAAACGGCATGTTTATCCACAGCTGCACATCACTGAGAAGCAGAGTGGGTAACTTCCCTTATATTTCAGCAAGCATTTTATTACCGTAATCTGTCATGCTTCTGTTTTCATAAACACATGTTTGCAATCATCTATGTTCCCACCTACGTAGGATCTCCGTTCCCTCCCGCCCCTACAGTCAGGAGCTTTGGGAGCTACAAGCGGCGGGAATGAGTTTGCTCCGTAGGGTGGCTGGACTCCCCTAAGACATAATGGGAGGAGCTAGTTGAGGTGGCTCGGGCATCTAGTTTGGACGCCTCCCTGGTGAGGTGTTTCGGGCACGCCCAGCCGGAAGACGGCCGCGGGGCAGGCCCAGGACCCGCTGGAGGGGACTATGTCTCACAGCTGGCCTGGGACCGACTCGATGTCCCCCCCGACGGAGCAGGACAGTTTGGACTTCCTTACTGAAACTGGTGCCCCCGCGACCCGGACCCGGATAAGCGGAAGAAAATGGGATGGAATTACAAGAAAAAAGTTGTATGTATTGTAACAAGCAAAGGTTGTAATTTTTTTTTAAAAAAGGACAATCTTGTACTTTTTGGCCAATTAGGTTTCAGTAAAAGTTTTACCGTTAGGAGAAAGAAGTTGAAATATTATTATTATACTATTAATTATGAAGTCACACTTACAAGAAGAAAATTTCAAGCAGAACTGTGGAAATAAAAAAAGCAGTTGAAATGAAAAGAAACAATAAAGATGAAGAACTCAAAATATTGGGAGAAGCAAGGAAGGAAGTTGAAACGAGAAAAAGAGCCCCGCACGCGCCCTGAATGCACGTAGTCACTCTTTTTCTCGGCAATGACAGCAGAGACACCGTGTGAAGATGGAAAGTCCCATTTTTCCGTTTCAGATCAGGTCCACACTCGACCTGCTTTGACATTACCCCCCCTGGAGCACCCCCAATGTGCCATTTCTGTACGCTAACCCTTCCTCTCCCGAACCACTCGCCGTGCCTTTTGGATCGCATCATCTCTCACCTCCAAATAGGCAGGAGGAGCGTTCATCCTGGGCATTGCTAGAACGGAGTGAGCCCTTCTGTCTGTCATACAGGCTGTTTGTCTCGAAGGGTGGAGGCGGGGCCGCTAGCATACACACAGAGTGTAACATACTAGAAATGTTCTGAGCAGATTGCAATCTATTGTCATGTTTTTATATTTTCCTAAGGGTAATCATCACCATCTCATGTATCATCTTGTCTCATGAACCGAGTGTCTTGTGACCCGGCAGTACCTTCCATTTCAGGATGAAAACTTCCTGGTAGCAGTAGTAAAAACACACACACAATCCACTCGGTCTGGTCTGCAGCGCCAACACTTTCACGCCCACAAGCTCGACGTTTCCTCCACCTGCAGCGGGGCTCCGCCAGCCGTCAGGTCAGCTTAAGTGAAAATGCATCTTGGCTGCGAAGCGTGACAGATGCCTCAACCGCACTTGACTCAGTCACGGCGAAGCACCGCCTCGTTTCTCTTGCTCTTTCTCTCTCCTCCTCAGCCGGCTGACAAGCAACGACAACCAGGGGAGCTGCCGGGGAGCCCAGCTCCTTTTTTCAACGAGTGTCTCCTCGGAAGGATACTTTTACAATGGAAGAGCGATGAATGACGGTGCCCAATCGGGTCTGATGACACTCAGTACATTCCTCATATTTTGCAAGCGTTCTAATACCATAAACTGTGATGCTTCTGTTTTTGTGCGACCCGGTTTCTACCAAAGTCCGTTTGTGGTTGTACGGTTTGTGCGCATGCTTACATTCCACGCAATGAAAGAAATCATCCACGCATCGGGGACTCTGTGAAGAACGGAAGGTGGTTCTTTATTAGCAGGGACACTCCAGGCTGGGGGCTGGGGGGGCTGGAGGGGGTCTGGGGGGCACAATACTATCTTTGAGAGTCAGTTTGTGGGATGATCCTCGCTGGACAAAGTTAGGACACCCCTGTGCTATATTATGCTAACAGGCCCTTCCGTGTTCCGACTGGACAAAGCAAGGTCCGATATTGAACCCCCGGAGGGATTTGGTGCCAAACGGCCATCAAACACCTTCGGGAGGAACTAGAAGAGAAACAGCGAGTCAGCAGGTCCACCATCACTGGCACACCTTCGACTCCAGTCTTATGAAAGAGCAGGAAAGGCGAGCAGCTCCGTATTCGATCCATTTTCACCTCCTGTAGGTGCCAACAGCCACGCGGGCCAATACTTTTGTTCACACTGACGCCACGCCTCGCACACGCGACACCCCCTGCCGGGTCGCCATCTGCCGGGGGCGTGAGGGTTGCCATACGGCTGAGCCGATATCTTGAAAAGGTAAAGCTGTTTGCATCCGCCACATATGACCCGTTTACAGTTCGCTTATGGACAGTACATGTAGCAGGGATGGGCGGGCCACACTGGCTTCAAACATTTGGGGGAGGGGCCCTCTATCTATCTACGCGGGTGCCCATCAAAGTGAACAACATACTTGCTCACGGTGCAACTAACCAACAACAACAACAAAACATCCACAGCAAGTTACTGCGAATCAACTCCTACTACCACGTGGCCGATAAACTAAACACAGCATGTAACTTAAAACTCTTATTTCCAAATGCCCGCAAGGCATGCCGGGTAGCCCAGCGGCAACAACAACATGAACTATGAACAGTGGGTATTGTGCCTACATAGTTATTTGTATGCCCACATGGTGCAGTACGTGGGTACTTTGTGCATCATGTCTGCTGGGATAGGCTCCAGCATACCCGCGACCCTAATGAGGATAAGTGGTATAGAAAATGGATGTATGGATGGATGGTGTTGACGTGTTTGGATGGATTCTTTTGTACAAGCTACAGATGGGACTCAAGCGTGCCACAAAAACACTGCCCATCATGTCACTCGGCAGACGACTATATCATGAAAAATGTCATGTATTTCAATAATTCAATATATATATGCACATTTAGACGGTGTATAATATATACTGTATACATTAGATGCATTGGATGGTGTATTATATATATGCACATTGGAGGGTGGATTATATATATGCACATTGGAGGGTGTATTATATATGGGCACATTTGGAAGATGAATTATATATATGCACATTTAGAAGGTGTATTATATATATGCACATTGGAAGGTGTATTATATACAGTACATGCACATTTGAAGGGTGTATTATGTACAGTATATGCACAATTTGGAAGGTGTATTATATACATGCACATTGAAGGGTGTATTATGTACAGTACATGCATTGCCCATTTGTGGTACTGTATGTCTGTGTGTGGAACAAAACAAATGTCATGAATGAATTTATTGAGCAGCACTTGTGTNTATGTACAGTACATGCATTGCCCATTTGTGGTACTGTATGTCTGTGTGTGGAACAAAACAAATGTCATGAATGAATTTATTGAGCAGCACTTGTGTATCAATACAGTATATTATTCTTATATACATTCTTAGACCCAAATGGCGCAGAGTGGCGCTTACCTCGGTGAGGTGCGGGTTGGGGTTGAAGCCACACTGGTTGCACACCACAGAGCGGCACATGGTGCAGGTGTTGAAGTTTGGCTTGTCATCCCCGGTGCCCGTCAGGTCGGCCGTTTTGCAGACAGGGCACAGCTTGCTGCTGGGCATGGGCGCTATTTGAGGCACAGAGTAAGGAGAGGTAGGGACGCTGCCTCGGTCTGGGGACACTGAGGGGGACCTCCCAGTCCTGTTGCCGCCCACGTCCACGTGCAAGCTCTTCCTGGCCACATGACCGTGGCCCGGTTCTCCCTGGGACGGGGCAGCCATCCCGGCAGGGGTGTCATGGGAGGCCAACCTGTCTCCTGTTCCGTGACTGCCGTGGACTCCTGCTTGCGGACCCGGGTCTGATGCAGGTGGCCTACAAGAGAACATCCAAAGATCTAGATTTACTATTAAAAATTGACTTTTTCAATCATGTTCTAACGTAAGAATATTCAATCACATTCTCGCTTCTGTCAAAGTTTCGGGTTTTCATGACATCACAGACAAAAATATATACACACCGCGTGCACACTCACACAAAGTCAGGCTTCACCACACCTCTTAACACAAAGCCTTCAACTATCAGTCAGTCAGCTGACATTTTTGTTTCTCGGGCGAGCAAGGAAAGATTCCAATGTTAAGGTAATGTTAGCATCGTAGCACATATTCGCCAAAATCGTATTTATTGTTATGGCATTTTTACAGTAACTCCTCATTTATTGGTTCATTGGTTCCAGACCCAAACCTCTAAGTAGGATTCCTTATTTATAAGGCCAATATTGTCATACTCAGAGCACAGACATAAACAGATCTGCATTGCCTAGCCTTTCTTTATACTGATGGTCCAACTTCTTCATCCTCTTCTCCTCCCTGAGCCACCACCTTATCGTGGTGGAGGAGTTTGCGTGTCCCAATGATCCTAGGAGCTAAGTTGTCGGGGCTGCTTAGAGGTGTGTCTTGTTATTGGACTTCTGTGCTCGTCACGGATTGTCTATAACGAACACCATGTTCAAGCATAAGGGTGTCCACATGTGCACTTGGCAACAGGACACCCTGGGCCGCAGTTCGATGATTGATTTTGTGGTTGTGTCGTCGGACTTGCGGGCACATGTTTTGGACACTCGGGTGAAGAGAGGGGCGGAGCTGTCAACTGATCACCACCTGGAGCTGAGTTAGGTCCGATGGTGGGGGAGGATGCCGGTCAGACCTGGCAGACCCAAACGCATTGTGAGGGTCTGCTGTGAACGCCTGGCAGAATCCCCCGTCAGAAGGAGTTTCAACTCCCACCTGCGGGAGAGCTTTGACCATGTTCCGAGGGAGGCAGCGGACATTGAATCCGAGTGGGCGATGTTTTGTGCCTCCGTTGTTGATGCGGCTAATCGGAGCTGTGCCAATAAGGGGGTTGGTGCCTGTTGTGGCGGTAATCTCAGAACCCGTTGGTGAACAACAGTGGTGAGGGATGCCGTCAAGATGAAGAAAGAGTCCTATAAGGCCATTTTGGCCCATGGGACTCTGGAGGCAGCTGACAGGTACCGGCAGGCCAAGCGGTCTGCAGCTCTGGCAGTCTCTGAGGCAAAAACCCGGACATGGGAGGAGTTCGGAGAGGCCATGGAAAACGACTTCCGGATGGCTTCAATGAGATTCTGGGCCACCATACGCCGTCTGAGGAGGGGGAAGCAGTGTACAGTCCAAGCCGTGTACGGTGGGGACGGTGTGCTGCTGAACTCGACTCAAGATGTTGTGGACCGGTGGAGGGAATACCTTGAAGACCTCCTTAATCCCACCGACACGTCTTCCTACATTGAAGCAGTGCCTGGGGACTCTGAGGCGGGTTTGCCTATCTTTGGGGCTGAGGTTACCGAGGTGGTCAAAAAGCTCCTTGGTGGCAAGGCCCCGGAGGTGGATTGGATCCGCCCGGAGTTCCATAAAACACCCTGGATGTGGTGGGCGTGTCTTGGTTGACACGACTCTGCAGCATCGCGTGGACATCGGGGTCGGTGCCCCTGGATTGGCAGACCGGGGTGAAGGTCCTGCTTTTTAAGAAGGGGTACAGGAGGGTGTGTTCTAACTATCGTGGGATCACACTCCTCAGTCTTCCAGGTAAGGTCTATTCAGCGGTTCTGGAGAGGACAATCCACCGGATAGTTGAATCTCGGATTCAGGAGGAGCAGTGTGGTTTTCATCCTGGTCGTGGAACTGTGGACCAGCTCTATACTCTCGGCAGGGTCCTTGAGAGTGAATAGGAGTTTGCCCCACCAGTCTACATGTGTTTTGTGGACTTGGAGAAGGCATTCGACCGTGTTCCTCGGGTAATACTGTGGGGAGTGCTCTGGGAATATGGGGTATCGGACCACCTAATCCAGGCGGTTCGTTCCCTGTATGACTGAGTTTGGTTTGCATTGCCGGCAATGAGTCGGACCCGTTTCCAGTGAGTGTTGGACTCCGCCAGGGTTGCCCTTTGTCACCGATTCTGTTCACTACTTTCATGGACAGAATTTCTAGGCGCAGCCAGGGCGTTGAGGGGTTTCAAGTTTGGTGGACGCAGGATTCGGTCCCTGCTTTTTGCAGATGATGTGGTCCTGTTGGCTTCATCGAGCAGTGACCTTCAACTCTCACTGGATCGGTTTGCAGCTGAGTGTGAAGCGGCCGGGATGAGAATCAGCACCTCTAAGTCCGAGCCCATGGTTCTCGCCCGGGAAAGGGTGGAGTGCCATCTCCGGGTCGGGGATGAGGTCCTGCCTCAAGTGGAGGANTTTAGGAAGGAGTTGAAAAAGGCTATGGGTGGCCAGGAAGTCCTTCCAGATGACTGGACAACTACAGCTACTGTGATCAGGGAGACAGGTAGGAGAGTACTTGGTGTGTCATCTGGAAGGAAAGTAGATAAGGAGACTTGGTGGTGGAATGAGGAGGTGCAGGAGTGTATACAGAGTAAGAGGTTAGCTAAGAAGAAGTGGGACACTGAGAGGACTGAAGAGAGTAGACAGGAGTACAGAGAGATGCAGCGTAAGGTGAAAGTAAAGGTGGCAAAGGCCAAACAAGGGGCTTATGATGACTTGTATGCTAGGTTGGACAGCAAGGAGGGAGAGAAAGACCTATACAGGTTGGCAAGGCAGAGGGACAGAGATGGGAAGGACGTGCAGCAGGTTAGGGTAATCAGGAGGCAGAGCTGGAGGTAGCAGAGATGAAGATGCTGAGGTTCTCTTTGGGTGTGACCAGGATGGACAGGATCAGAGGGATCAGCACATGTTAGAGGTTTTGGAGATAAAGTCAGAGAGGCCAGACTGAGATGGTTGGGACACGTCCAGAGGAGAGATAGTGAATATGTTGGTAGAAGGATGCTGAGTTTTGAATTGCCAGGCAGGAGGCCAAGAGGAAGAGCAAAGAGGAGGTTTATGGATGTAGGGAAAGAGGACATGAAGGTAGTTGGCGCAAGAGAAGAGGATACAGAAGACAGAGGTAGATGGAGGCAATTGATTCGCTGTGGCGACCCCTGAAGGGATAAGCCCAAAGGAAAAGAAGATTCTCCTCTCCTTCCTCCTCTTTGCAAAATCAAATGTTCATTTGTCATCCTTTTCTGCATGTCAGACTATAAATATAATAATATAATAATATAATAAAAGATGTGTTTGGGTGCCTGGAACAGAGAAATTGGATTGACATGATTTTCTATTCCATTCTATTGTTTCAGTTAAAGTCCGTTTTGGGTTGAGTCGGACCTTCTGAAACGGACTGATGATGTTGACCAATTCATTTTTGGAAAAGAGAGCGAGGAGAGTTAGAGGGTGTTTGTGAAAACGGATGATGGGATCCGTCAGATCTTTAGCATGAATGGTAACCAAACCCACCAAACCCATGCAGGGCTTACTTCTCTTGCCTCCATCTTTTCCGGCACACCATTATGGGGCCTGAGATCTTTTTTCTAAATGTTGACAAGCATTTTTTAGCACACTTGAAGCTTCGTTCAGTCATCAATTATTGAGGTGAGGCTAGACGGGCTTGATGAGAGACGAGTGTAAAGTTTATGAGATCTTCTCTTCCAATCTGCTCTTGTTTTTCCACAAAGTGCTGAAATAAAACACACGAAAAGCATCCAATCCAATCTCCAGAACACACGCGTCCTAACGCAATCCTACAATTTTTTATCATCTCTCCTCAACCCGTGCAAGCTTTATGTCCGCTTTATGAGCACACTTTTCCCTGCGACGGCACTTCAACAAAATGCGATGAAGACTTTGAAAACCATCAGATCTAAACGGGGGACATAATCTTGAATATCTTTCCTGTTAAGAAGTAGGTGATGTATTAGTAACATGATTTGATATAAATGAAAATGATCACCCTATAGAGGGGGGGAATCAAAGACAGCCTGAAAGTGAAAGTGAAAAAATGATGCAGCAGACTGGTCCATTTTGCCAAAATGTCATTGTAGCAACTCCAAATGATTGTCAGTAGTTTGTGTGGCCCCCACGTGCTTGTACGCATGCCTGACAACGTCGGGGCATGCCCCTAATGAGGCCACGGAAGGTGTCCTGGGGGATCTCCTCCCAGATCTGGACCAGGGCATCACTGAACTCCTGAACAGCCTGAAGAACAACCTGGCGGCGCCGGATGGACCTAAACATAATGTCCCAGAGGTGTTCTATTGGGTTCAGGTCAGGTGAACTTGGGGGCCAGTCAATGGTATCAACTCCTTCATCCTCCAGGAACTGCCTGCATACTCTAGCCACATGAGGTCGGGCATTGTCGTGGACCAGGAGGAACCCGGGTCCCACTGCACCAGCGTAGGTTCTGACAATGGGTCCAAGGATTTTATCCCGAAACCTAATAGCAGTCACGGTTCCATTATCTAACCTGTAGAGGTCTGTGTGTCCTTCCAGGGATATGCCTCCCCAGACCATCACTGACCCACCACAAAACCGGACATGCTGATTGGTGTTGCAGGCAGCAAAATGTTCTCCATGGTATCTCCCGACCCTTTCACGTCTGTTGCATGTGCTCAGGTTGAACTTGCTCTCATCGGTGAAGAGCACAGGGCGCCAGTGGCGTAGTTGCCAATTCTGGTGGTCGATGGCAAATGCCAATCGAGCTCTACGGTGCTGGGAAGTGAGCACAGGGCCCACTACAGGACATCGGGCACCTCAGGCCACCCTCATGGAGCCTGTTTCTGATTGTTTGGTCAGAAACATTCACACCAGTGGCCTGCTGGAGGTCATTTTGTAGGGCTCTGGCAGTGCTCATCCTGTTCCTCCTTGCACAGAGGAGCAGATACCAATCCGGCTGAGGGTTTAAGGACCTTCTACAGCCCTGTCCTGCTCTCCTGGAGTAACTACCTGTCTCCTGGAATCTCCTCTATGCTCTTGAGACTGTGCTGGGAGACACAGCAAACCTTCTTGCAACGGTACGTATTGATGTGCCATCCTGGAGGAGTTGGACTACTTGTGCAACCTCTGTTGCGTCCAGGTAGCGCACCATGGTATCAACAGAGATGTTGATCCAAACCAAATGAAAAACTACAGCAGCAGAAAGTCAGTCAGTAAATAATCAGCCAAAAGAGAGGAAATGAGTGGCCTCAACCTGGGAAAGCAGCAGGATATTTTTATACATTTCCTAACTCAATAATATGTTCCAAAATTATTCCACTTTATTTTGTTTTCTTTGCTTCTCATAACTTTAAAAAATATATCGGGTTTTTTTTCGTGTTACAACTTTATGCTACTAAAATCATTTTTCCCTCATAATATTACAAGTTCATTCATTCATTCATTCATTCATTTTCTATACCGCTTGTCCTCGATAGGGTCGCGGGGATGCTGGAGCCTATCCCAGCTGACTTTGGGCGAGAGGCGGGGTACACCCTGGACTGGTCGCCAGCCAATCGCAGGGCACATATAGACAAACAAAGACATACAAACATTCACACTCACATTCATACCTATGGACAATTTAGAGTCGCCAATTAACCTAACATGCATGTTTTTGGAATGTGGGAGGAAACCGGAGTACCCGGAGAAAACCCCCAAACACGCACGGGGAGAACATGCAAACGCCACACAGAGATGCACAACGGAGATTCGAACCCTGAACCTCCTGACTGCGAGACCAATGTGCTACCCAGTCATCCACCGTGCGGCCAATATTACAAGTTTTAAAACATTTTCATATTTCAACTTTAAGCTTTATTATTTGTCCTCATAATATTACAAGTTCATCCATCCATCCATTTTCCACCGCTTATCCGGGTCCGGGTCGCGGGGGCAGCAGCTTCAGTAGGGAAGTCCAGACTTCCCGGTCCCCAGCGACCTCTTCCAGCTCTATCGGGAGGACACCAAGGCGTTCCCAGGCCAGCTGTGAGACATAGTCCCTCCAGCGTGTCCTAGGTCTTCCC
>QODF01000045.1:1875378-1975015 GCA_024372805.1 Oostethus manadensis | reverse complement strand
ATATATATATATATATATATATATATATATATGATGTATATATCATATATATATTTGACATATATATCAAATATCAGATATGTATTTGATGTCATGATCTATATCAGATATATGTGATATATACAGTATATGAAAATATATCAGATATATTTATCAAATATATATCAGATATATATGAAATAAATATGAAAAATATATCAAGATGTGGCCCTCGCTGGAAAGCACCAATGACCCCTGATTGATCAACTAATCAATTGGCTAACTTGGAGGGTGTCAGGAAGCCATCTCCTGTTCCTCAGACCAGGTCTTTCCTAAATGAGGCCGTCATGTCTTTCCGCGCAGAGCAGAAGTTCTGAAACGGTTTCTCCCGTCCAAAAGCCAACCGGAGTCCGCTGAGCAAAACATTCCCAAGTTTCCCAAGCGCTCAACTTGGATGTTAGTGTAGTTCGGAATTCTTTGACAGGTCGCTTGATGGCAAAGTGCTAAACTGCACTGGCGTAATGGGAGGCCATAATGGGAGTCCATAATGGGAGGCCATAATGGGAGCCCATAATGGGAGGCCGTAATGAAACCTTCAACCGCGTGGAAGCAGACAGTTGGATTCTTTGCAACGGTGAATGCACACGTGCACGTGCACGTGCGCCACAAGGTGCTGCGTAAAGTGAAGGCAGCTTGATTCCACCCACACCGTGCTAGACCAGCTAATTGCTAATTCTACCATCTGACCACCGGGGGCGCTCTCCCAAACACACGAGCGCATCAAGAATACCAGACATTGCATCTAAGTATTGATTAGATGAATGAGTTACTTCAATACATTCACTGACAGTATTGATTGATTGGTTTGAAACCTAGAAGTATATTGAGGTAACATGGTCAAGCTAATCCACAAAATCATATGCAATAGTTCTCTCTCCAATGGAGCTGTCCAAGCTGACACGTCTATGAGGCGTAGACGGATGTTGCCGGCCTCAGCGGCACTATTTCTTTCAACGCACGATTAGCGTGCACGCGCCCTGCTTGACCCCACACCGCAGTTTGGTGGACACAAGCGGGAGCGAATACGGAGCAGAAATAAGGGAAAGAAAAGGAACAATTTCCCTTGGTCCCACAACGAGACCAAAGTTCTTTGTGTGTACCGCCGCTGGGATTGGAATGGTCACGGATTAGGTGGAGTGCAGGTAATGTTTTTATTGTCCCGTGCAGTACCGAAACACCCAAGCTACGACTCTGGCTCCCCTTTGCAGCTATGAGGACTCGGAGGTGGCGGATTGATCCCTCTGGTGATGGCGATGGTAGTGTCGCTATAGGAGGAGAGAGATATACTTCTTCTGTTTGTAGGGTTCCTCCCAAGAGTGTAATCACTTTCGCTACCGGTTGGATTTTGATACCGCTTATCCTCGTTAGGGTCGCGGGGATGCTGGAGCCTATCCCAGCAGACTTTGGGCGAGAGGCGGGGTACACCCTGGACTGGTCGCCAGCCAATCGCAGGGCACATTTAGACAAACAAACATTCTTCATTTTTATCCAGTCTTTTATTCTGATGATAAACATGAAAAATCCTAATATCATTCAATGATTGCGATTAAGAAGTGTTGGTATCAGTATTCTACCTGCTCATGCGTGGTATCCGGTGCATACCAGTACACACAGCTGGTGTGCGGTGCCTTGTGGGACATGTAGTGTTGGTGTCGGCCACTTACAGTATAAAGGACACAACATTTTTGTCACGAAAAGGATTTTAAGAAAAGAGGATTTTCACTGCCGACGAGTCCCGCATCTTGCCCAAAGTCAACTGGGATAGGCTCCAGCATACCCTCCGACCCGAATGAGGACAAGAAGATGGGTAGATGTTCGCTGCCAATGCTCGTTATTTGTTATTATTTATATTGATTTGAATTTTGGATCCAACTGTCTTGTCTGCTTAATCCAAACACTTTCATTCCGTCCCTCCTCAACCATCTGCAGACAATTCCGGAAGCGTGTTCATGCAAAGTATTACTTCCAAATGTGACGTGTCATATGTAGTTGCCATAGATGCGGCCATATTGTTATGAATAATAACTCGCTTTTGCATCATTCCTTGGAGTTGTGGCTGCCTTGTTACTTCCTAGTAAGGAGCTTCTTCCTTGGACTCCCACAGTGGATGGACCGAAGCCCCATGTGACGCGGAGACAATGGCTTCCCTAAGGATTGCACATACCGAACAGTCAAACAACTACCCTGAACGTTCTACCTGATATCAAGTGTTAGAAACAGCCTGGCACTGCCAAGTACCACCCCAACCAGCTCTGTGTTCTTTGCAAAAGGCAGATGTGTTTTTTTTGTTCTTCTGGTGGACCTCGTTGCCTTGCACAAAAGCACATAACGAGATTCTAAGCAAGTGGCAGTAAGTGAGCATGATAATAGCAGCTGCTGATTGTAAATACCTGTATCCCCTTGCATGATCTCAGCTGGCTGGCATATCGTCTGTTATGTCTGTCGTTTTCTTTTTGCTCCCCTCTCTCTCCCTCCCTGCTTCTCTGCAGACCCTGGGCTCACTTTAAGAGCGGCCGATGGGCGGAGGCGGACGGAAAACAACACGGGCCGGTCCGCACGGCCGTACCGAAAGCCTCGCTGCGAGTGACGCGTGTAATCAGGTCGCATCACATGTGGAATCCGAGCGTGATTGCAAAACGAAAGCAACGACAGGCGCTAGGACGGCACGGCAAGACGAGACGACGATTGGCTGTGCGCGGCGTGACAAGATTGGAGAATATATTGCAATCTGACAGGCTCTCTCAAGATCCCAGGAGATGGAAACGGGGAGGACCAAAACCCTCATTGATAAATGAATGAATCACACCATAAAGGAAAACATATCGCCACGTGCGTGCGTGTCTCTTTCCCTCGTCTCTCCGAGCAGGCAGGAAGAGGGTTCACTCTGTGCGTTGCTTTCAGCACCGTGGCACGTTGGTTCCGTAGAACAACGGCATGAACAGAGTGAGCCCTTTTGTCTGTCACGCCGTCTCTTGGTCTCGGTGGGTGGAGGCGGGGCTGCTAGCGTACACACAGAGTTGCAGAAGAGTGTGAACTGGTAGAAATGATTTTAGTAGATAGTTTGTAATTTATTGTCATTTTGATTCACTGGCCTTTTTTTAAACGTAATGTTAACATCTCATCTCGGGACCAGGGTGTCTTTTAACACCCCTGCAATTTAATAAATGATTCATTCATTCATTTTCTATGCCGCTTATCCTCATTAGGGTGGCGGGGATGCTGGAGCCTATCCCAGCAGACTTTGGGCGGGAGGCGGGGTACACCCTGGACTGGTCGCCAGCCAATCGCAGGGCACATATAGACAAACAACCATTCACACTCTAATGGACAATTTAGAGCGGCCAATGAAGCTAACATGCATGTTTTTGGAATGTGGGAGGAAACCGGAGTACCCAGATAAAAACCCACACACGCACGGGGAGAACATGCAAACTCCACACAGAGATGCCCAACGGAGATTCCAACCCTGATCCTCCGGACTGTGAGGCCAATGTGCTACCCACTCGACCACCGTGCGGCCAAGTTAATAAATGATTCCAGCAAAAGCGAGGTAATAATAGGGTGTTATTTGGCTCTGGAAATATTCACACTTGTTATTTTATTATATTTTCTATATTTAAAGTTGTTGTTTGTTTACTGTTGTAATGACTGGACTTGCCTTGGGCCCCCAAATTTCTAAATACGCCCCTGCTGGTGACCCTTCCCATTTGATCATGTGACAGCGATGCTATCAGACTATGTGTATATACATATATACTGTATGTATAAATACTGTATTTAAATATACTGTATGTATATATATGTATATATATATGTATATATATACTGTATGTATATATATACTGTATGTATATATACAGTATATATATGTATACATATATATACTGTATGCATATATATGTAGGAAGACAGAGATCCGGACACGTTCTCGGACTGTGTTT
Source organism: Oostethus manadensis (assembly GCA_024372805.1). Classification (NCBI taxonomy): domain Eukaryota; kingdom Metazoa; phylum Chordata; class Actinopteri; order Syngnathiformes; family Syngnathidae; genus Oostethus; species Oostethus manadensis. Next base: position 1,971,035 of record QODF01000045.1, on the reverse strand, counting down.
GGGTGAAATGGATCAGCACTATTGTTTCTGCCATCACCTGCTCCATTCATGACAGTGTAGTGAAGCCTGAGGACAAGCGTCGTGGAGAAAGGGGCGTTTACGTTGCATTGATTTGCGAATGACTAGCATGTTTATGTTTTTAGCACAATTTGCTGTCAAGATGGGTGGCCAATCGTGTTGACAAGGATGTTGAAATGAATAATTAAGCGTCCATTCATGTCCACCCCGCGCCGCCCGCCCGCACGCCTCGTTTCCGGCCGGAGCGTCGTCGCGAGAGCGGCTACCTGTTAATCCCCGGCCCGACTCCAGCGCCGCTTCCCCCGCCAGGCGCTCCGTTGCTCGGCTTGATGAGCTGTCCAGCGTCCGGCGGTGCTGAAATGGAAGCCGGAGCCCCCGCTGCAGGGACGGCGCAGGGGCCGCCTTGTCCCGCCTGTCCCTCCCCTTCCATGCTCGCCTCGTTCCCCATCGTGCCGGGAAAAGGTTCGGAAGGGAGAGGCGCGATGTGGTAGACGGTTCTTCGGCCGCGGGAAGAACTCGTAGAAAAGTCAGCGCTGCTCCCCTTCCGCCATCATCGCCTCCAATTCAGCATCCCGCACCGAGCAGGCGCGCTGGCGGAAGACGACGCGGGGCCGCGCTGACGCAATGGGTGGGAACGTGAGTGCCTCGTACGTGCGCGCTCACGCTGCTGGCTTATTTTAGGCCACACGCAAATAACTCTTGAGCCCTCCGTGGCGCGTGAGCGGAGTCCACCGGGACTCCCACTTACGCACTATCTATCTATCTATCTATCTATCTATCTATCTATCTATCTACCCATCTATCTATCTATCTAACCATCTATCTACCCATCTATCTACCCATCTATCTATCTATCTAACCATCTATCTATCTATCTATCTATCTATCTATCTATCTATCTATCTAACCATCTATCTATCTATCTAACCATCTATCTATCTATCCATCCATCTATCTATCTATCTATCTATCTATCTATCCATCTATCCATCCATCCATCCATCCATCCATCCATCCATCCATCCATCTATCTAACCATCTATCTATCTATCTATCTACCCATCTATCTATCTATCTACCCATCTATCTATCTAACCATCTATCTATCTATCTATCTAACCATCTATCTATCTATCTAACTATCTATCCATCTATCTATCTATCTATCCATCTATCCATCTATCCATCTAACCATCTATCTATCTATCTAACCATCTATCTATCTAACCATCTATCTATCTAACCATCTATCTATCTATCCATCTATCCATCTATCCATCTAACCATCTATCTATCTATCTATCTATCTAACCAACTATCCATCTATCTATCTAACCATCTATCTATCTATCCATCTAACCATCTATCTATCTATCCATCTAACCATCTATCTATCTATCTACCTATGTATCTATCTATCTATCTATCTAACCAACTATCCATCTATCTATCTAACCATCTATCTATCTATCCATCTAACCATCTATCTATCTATCTATCTAACCATCTATCCATCTAACCGTCTATCTATCCAACCATCCATCCAACCATCTAACCATCTATCTATCCAACCATCTATTTATCTATGTCATCTAACCGTCACCTTTTTATTTTTATTTATTCTTACCTATCGTGATGTCATCTAAGCATTACACCCTTTTTATTATTTTTATTATTCATCCATTATTCATGCCTACAGTGATGTCATGGAACCATCACCTAACATTGTCATTATAATGTTTTAGTGGCGCTGAGGAATCTTATCATGCTTTCAGCTATCATTCCCACATGATGACCTCTTATTCAATTCAATTATTTATTATGATGTGCTGGGGGGCCTAACAGATTTCTTAGATTTGGTTTTTTTTTAAAAACTATTTCAAGGAAGAGTGCACCTTTGATTAAATGTTGTCCATCATCCACAATCCTTACGTAAGACGTGAACACACAGGTCTCTCTTTTCTGTGCCTTCTAAGGACATAAAAAAAAGAGGCAGCTAATGAATGCACATAACGGGACACACCTGTTCTGCCCAGAAAGGCGGCTCTTAGGACACCCGCAAAAAGCTCCAACAAGGTCAAAGGCACAGAGAAGAGAAAGACGTGTGTTCATGTCTCACATAAGGATTGTGGATGATGGAACAAAAACAGGAATAATGCCTGATATCAATGTGTTTTTTGAAACTGTGTTGGAGTTCAAGAACGAAGCGCAGGCCAATCACAAACCCGCTCCGGACACCCCGGCAGGAAGCAGCAAAAGGGCATTGAGGAAAAGCGTTTCCAACAACAGATGGGTGGACAGGAAATGCATCAGCCACAGAAAAACTGGTTCTGCCGACTTTATTGTAGTATGAAATGGCAAGCACAATAGCAATAACAACACGTGAGCTCAGGGAGTTCCTGCTGAGCCGAGTAACATATAAGTATGTACAGGACACACATGCAAATTACTATCACTCCATTCTGAGATCTTTTTTTTAGGTACAAAAATAACACAAGATAGTGTTTTGAGTTTAAAAGGCTCCCTAAGGAATGTCATTTTAAAAAGAAATGATGCGCAGGACAGAGTTTACCCGCCACCAGGCTAACCTGGGGTTAGCAGGTGACGCTAAAGAATTCATAATTGGGGTAAACTACACCGATTGTAGGGAAGCTTCCCAGAGCACTAAAGAAATGGGAGATTCCAAAGTGTAAGAGGATAAAAAGGTATTACACCAGATGATAAAAACCTGACCACACAATTGCTGGAAAAGGATGAACCACGTTGGCTGCCTGGTCCTGGCAGAACTGACTCTGAGAAGGCGGCCCGCAATTACTGGCGCTTGGCCTTGTAGGGCCGCGAGCGTTTCCTGCGATCGGGCTTCCTCTGTTTGTGCAGGCGGCCGATGCTCACTCCCTGCCGACGGCGCACCGAAATGTTCTGCTCCACGAGACTGGCCAGCATCCCTGCACAGGCGGAGCGGTTTGGAACCAACACACAGAAGAGTTACAAGAAGTGCGGACATACAAGCTGTAAAGATGCGCGCAGCAAATTGAACGTGATGTGGAGGAAGCTATGCTTTCAGCACATACACAGAGTGAGACCTCCTGTCAGTCACTCTCTCTGTGGGGGAGAAGGGAGCAGTGCAAGGTAGCGTTAGGAGGGAAAAAGACGCTTGCAAAGCAAAAAGCCACAGCCCTCATGTGGGAACACTCATCATGACACAACCCAACAAACTAGCCTGCCTCAAACATCCATTTTCCCACCTGGGAAAAAAGGACGTGTGGGCGGCAAAGTAAATACAAGCGGAGCAGCAAAAAGAGTCATAGAAAAAAAACAGGACACTACGCATTATTGTGCTATGTGATTATTGAATGTTGGAAACCAGTGGTTTCTTTGGTCAACCAGTGGTTGCCAGTAATTTGCGTTGTTTTGTTTGTTTGTCCAGTCACACGTTTCCCAGTGTACTTTTCTACATTCAATGTCATCTGGTTCTGGTGGACCTGATCCGGTGCAGGGGAGAGTGGAGGACTTACCTTCTTGGGCCAGCATGGATATAAAGGTGCAGATGAACTCATCGTAGTTATGCGTCCTTCGCTGATCGTCAATCTGCACCAAGAAGGCCAAAGATTGTCATGTCAACGTGAAACGTGGAAATGATGCTCCACTCAACCCACTTTGTATTTCTTTCTCTTTTCCACTTCCTCCTTCAGGTACACCTCGTAGTTGGCAATGTCGGCTTCTACGCACTTGAGCAGGGCGAGCAACTCCTGCACAAGACAGAGGAGTTTCTACACTATGTTCCTCAGCGGTGCGCAGCGGGCAGGAGCAGACGTTGGCTTACTTTGGGTGAGTACTTAACCCCCGAGGGCTTGCTGCCTGCTGGAGGCTCCACGGCGGTGGCTTTCACTTCCTCCCCAGCTTTGCTCTCCTTCTCCTCTTCTTTCTTCACCTCCACAGATGGGCCTTTGTCCTTCCCGTTCGCCGCGTCCTTCTCCGCTCCTTGCTCTTTGTCCTTCATCTTCTCCGGCGTGCGGGGCGGCTTAGCGCCAGCATCGGCGGCCAAGTCCACTGCACATGCAAGAGAAGGCAGAGACAAGAGCACATCAAAGGACACCTGCATATACTTCAGAGTAGTCCGTGTGCGGCTTGCACAGCAGCGTAGATGAATGGACGTGCCTGTCAATATTCCCGTTCATCCCCGAAGGCGACTGGGGCCTCATCGGTAAAAATGTGCGTGGAACTCTGACTGCTAAAAGTCGGCCTACGCCAGAAACCCCAAATAATATAATTTGTGGTTGTTAGAATCCACCTTGGGAAGACACGTGCGTACGCCTCCAAGGAAGGAGAAAGCAAAGTAACTCATGCATGCGGCGTCCATTTTTAAGAGCCTTTGCCAGCATCACGGCCGCTGGGAAGAAACAGAGGTGGAAATACTGGGAAAATACGGAATTTGGAAAAGCCATCATAGCCTTGAGGCCGCATGAGTGCTGCCGGGACTGGGGAGCTGCAGTTAGTTGGAGGAATCATGGAACTGTGGGACACAGTTTTCCAACACACCTCCAAGATGACAAGCAGGACGCTGAGGGGGCGTAGCCGAGTACGTCTCCACCCACGGCTGAACCCAACTGAGCCTGCAGGCCACCTTCAAGCGGGTGCCAGGGCGGGGGGAAGGTGGAGGAGCGTGAGGTAGTGATGCTAGCGTACAGGCTGTACACTGACTACTCTGCTTTTCCTGTTAGTATTAACTTTTTTCTGCGCACGTTAAGAGTCGAGTGCTGACATTTGTGAGCAACCCGGATACTGACCAGATGGCGGAAGGGCATAGATGAGCCCGTCCTCCTGCAGGTGTAGCAGGGCCACCGTGACAGACGGGCCCAGTTCTCTTACAGCACGATTATGGCGGGAGTCTAGCCTCAGCAGCTCGTCTTCTCCGAACAGCACCCGCGACAGATGGGACGCTACGGGACTAGACGGACGCGTGGCGGCCTGCGAGCGTGCGGGGGAGCGAAGCGGCGAGTTGAAGGCGCTGCCGATCTCCGAGGCGGTGTCGGTGCTCTCGTTGCTGGGTGTGGGCGAGGGCTGCGAGGCCGCCGTGATGCAGATGCCTCCGGTGCGGCCCTCCGTGCGCACAGACAGTGGTGTGTTCAGCCCATCTTTCCTTTGGGCCTCCTTCTTGAGTTTCTCAGCCAAGACACTGAGGGCTATCTGGCTCTCCATGCCCTTCACGGTCCGGCCCGGGCGCGATCGCAGGCTCGCTTTCCGTCTGAACCTTGCAGGAGAAAAACCCAATTGAAAAAGCAAAACAGCGCATCTGCAAACAATGTCAGTCAAGAGCCCTTTCGTGTGCCCGGCAAACGGAGGAACTAACCGGGTCGATGTGCCTGCCGATCCAGTAACTTCCTCCTCCTCGTCTTCATAGTCATCTTCATCGTCAGAGAACGCTGGTTGAGGAGGTCCTGGCACTCGGGAACGCGCCACACCGGCCGCTAGATCCTCCTCTTCCTGTCAAACAAGCTTTATCAAACCCCGTGTGGCAAGCAATCCACCCGACTTGCCTTTCGACGCTTGGACGAGTCATTCTTTTAGGGCGCGGGTGTCAAACCCAAGGCCCGCGGGCCACCCGCCATATCCTTTACTGCCACAGACACAATATTGTTTAGAATTGTAATTGTCTTATTAGATATACTGTACAGTTAGTACTGATTTTTTACCATGTATTTACCATTTAAGTGGTTAGCACGTCGGCCACCCAGTCAGGAGATGTCTGCGTTGGGATCTTTTTTTGCTTATTTAAATATTGATAGTAGAATAATTTTCAAAAGTAAAACATCAACTCAAACAAAAAAACACACTTCATCTTCCCTGCAATGAAAAGTTCCTCTTTTTGAAATTCCCGATCCAATTTCAAATGATTTTCGGTATTATTTATTAATAAACAAGTCATCATAGTACAGACAATTGACATGAAGCCATGTATCCCGTGCTCCTGCACACTTCAAAAACCTTTTATCTTCATTTACGTGAAATATTGATCAAAACTGGTTTATTGTCATTTCTGATTGACCTATTAAATGATTATTTATTCACGAATAATTACTGCAATAAGTATGTATTAGCAGTAAAAGAGTGTGACAGAGAGAAGTGATGCAAGTTTGCCGCTCAAACAGTACAAAGTGCAAATGCAGTAGCTGATGTGCAGTAAAGAGGGTTTCGTTTTACTGCCGTCCTTGTCCTGTAGGCGGCGCTGTTGTATGCTGTTTTTGGTGGACAATCATAAATGCTTTTGGGATTTTGGTGCTTCACCCATCCAAATGGTGTGCTAGTACGGGTTCACTGGTGCAGAACCGTAAGGTCTGCCAGTTGTTAATCATCCGTGTGCGCGTACGTGCCACCCTCACCTGCATCGGGGACTTGGCGTAGTTGTGGTTGTCGAGGAAGGCGGGCAGGCGTTGAACGACGGGGTTGGCGGCGGGCAGTGATGCTCCTCCGGGTGCTTTACCAGGAAGCTTAGCGTTTGCCGAAGGGGTGTCTTTTGACTGACGTCCGGACTGATCTAAAACCAGTACGTTGACGTCCATAAATGCAACACACGGACACCAATTACGAGATAGCGGCATAAGCACCAGAGGAAGATGGGCCAGCCCCTTGGGATGTTACAGGTTCCGCATTCGCCTCTTTCTTGCTTGGATTGGCGCTGCCTTCCGGCGCAGAAGAATCCTGCTGCTTCTTGTCATTGATGTGCTCAGGCTGGGTGAGTCGGATCATCTGCAGATTGAGAAAAAAATGGAATGACTTTCTTTCTCTGATCGAGAAGCCCAAAGCTTCGGGAGGTCAAGGTTCAAGGAGATTCTGCAGCCCTTTAGCAAAGCTCTATAGTGTGGCACTGAACTCCTCTAGGTGTTCATAATGGCTGTTACAAAACCTTCGGCGTGGTCCAGACTGACATTTCAGAAGGAAATTCCCAGGTGTGCACAAAGTTACAGGAGTTTCTTTCTGGTCCCGCATCCCTCCACAGGGTTCTGTTGCAATGGACTGCGTAGATTCTGAGGCAGTTATAGTTATAGTATGATGAATGCTTATTTGGTACATGGAGTTCTTCTGCTGCTTATGCTGCTGTGTTTCTTTCTACGCTGCTTTGCGACATCCATGCACCAGGAAGGGGGGCAAAGTATTCCGTGTTTATTTAGGTGACTGTGTCTACACCCTCACAGCATGCATAGAACACCTTCTTGGACCTTTTTGCACGTCTTTTAATAGCCGCCGTTCTAGGCCCCATAGGTGTGTCCCGTTATTTATTTTCCCTTTTTGGTATGTTTGGAAGGCAGAGAAAAGAGAAAGGCGTGCGTGTTCATGTCTCACATCAAAACCTTTCCTTGAAGGACACTTTGTGACCAGCATGAGGGGGAATTTTGATTTAGGAAATGGGTATATTTTAGCTAGATATAACAAGGACGTGGAAAAACTGCCAGGAGTTCAGCAAAATGTAAAAAAGTGCATTAGAGATGCTGAAACCAATCCAATGTATGCTAAGCTATCTGAACAGAATACGAGAGAATTTATGGGGTACTATCATCCCTCACTAATCACTGCTTGACCATGACCAATTGTTAGTCAATATTAAAAAACGTAAGTCATATGTAGTATTCTGGTCAATCCATCCATCCATTTTCTTCCGCTTATCCGAGGTCGGGTCGCGGAGGCAGCAACCTAAGCAGGGAAGCCCAAACTTCCCTCTCCCCGGCCACTTCATCCAGCTCTTCCCGGCGGATGTCGAGGCGTTCCCAGGCCAGCTGAGAGACATAGTCTCTCCACTGACCACAGCTCCGATCAGCCACATCCACAATGGAGGCACGAAACATCGCTCTGACAAACTCCTTCTGACAGGGGACTCTGCCAGACGTTCCCAGCAGACCCTCACAATGCGTTTGGGTCTGCCAGGCATCCTAACCCACCATCGGAACCAACTCACCACCAGGTAGTGATCGGTTGACAGCCCCGCCCCTCTCTTCACCCGAGTGCCAAAAAGATGTGCGACACAACCACAAAGTCAATCGTCGAACTGCGGGCCAGGGCGTCCTGGTGCCAAGTGCACATGTGGACCGGACCCCCTTATGCTTGAACATGGTGTTCGTTATAGAAAATCCGTGACTAATTACGAAACACCGCTTGGGTTAAGATCAGGCGGGCCCGTTCCTCCCAATCACACCTCTCCTGGTCTCACTGTCGCAGCCAAAATGAGCTTTGAAGTCACCCAGCAGAACAAGAAAATCCCCCGAGGGAGCAAAAGGGAGGAAAAGGTAGAGAATTAGTTGACATGATGTAGAGGAGGAAGATATTGTGTGGCTAGGAGACCACGTGGAACGGTAGCAAGAAGAGAAGTATGTTAGAGTGGTGCAGGACATGTACGAGGACTGTAAGAGTAGTGAGGTGTGCTGCAGGTGTGACAGAGGAGTTCCGAGTGGGACTCCATCAGGGAGCAGCTCTGAGCCCCTTCTTGTTTGCTATGGTGATGGACAGGCTGATGGACGAGGTTAGACAGGAATCTCCATGGACTATGATGTTTGCAGATGACATTGTGATATGTAGTGAGAGCAGGGAAGAGGTGGAGGAGAAGCTTGAGGGGTGGAGGTTTGCCCTGGAAAGGAGAGGAATGAAGACGGAGTGCATGTGTGTAAATGAGAGGGACCCAAGTGGAAGAGTGAGGTTACAGGGAGAAGATATAAAGAAGGTGGAGGATTTGAAGTACAATGGTCAACAGTCCAGAGCAATGGAGAATGTGGAAAGAAGGTGAAGAAGCTGAAATGGGTGGAGAAAAGTGCCGGGTGTGATGTGTGATAGAAGACTTTCAACTAAAATGAAAGGAAAGGTGTACAAAACTGTGGTGGGACCAGCCATGTCGTTTGGTTTAGATACAGTGCCTCTGAGGAAAAGACAGGAGGCAGAGCTGGAGGTAGCAGAGATGAAGATGCTGAGGTTCTCTTTGGGTGTGACCAGGATGGACAGGATCAGAGGGGACAGCACATGTTAGAGGTTTTGGAGATAAAGTCAGAGAGGCCAGACTAAGATGGTTGGGACATGTCCAGAGGAGAGATAGTGAATATGTTGGTAGAAGGATGCTGGGTTTTGAATTGCCAGGCAGGAGGCCTAGAGGAAGGGCAAAGAGGAGGTTTATGGATGTAGTGAATGAGGACATGAAGGTAGTTGGCGCGAGAGAAGAAGATACAGAAGACAGAGTTAGATGGAGGAAATTGTTTTGGGTTGGCGACCCCTGAAGGGATAAGCCCAAAGGAAAAGAAGAAGAAGCAGATTGTCAAAAACAGTTTTTGTATGCTCTAAAATATTCCACTTATTAAAATGCAGTCCTACTTGCCGCAGGTTCACTTATCTGGGTCGGGTTTGGAACCAACTACACCGGGCCCAACAATCCAGATTCTACCAAAGCAACTGAGCTTCCAAGACACCCGTGCCGCGTTACAATGATCTCCTTCACGTGCCGCATCAACAGAACTAAGGCCCAGCAAGTCTTGTGTGCACAGAAATACTTCCCATAAGTCTGATGTTTCTGTTTCAAATGTGCTTTTACTGTCAGCCGTACCGTAAAGATAACCCACAAGCAAAGGGTTTCATCGCATCATCAGCAAACCACAGCCTGACCTTCTGTAGACCTTCCAGAATAGTCTGTCGGTTCTTCTTTAACACCTCCAGCTTGGACTCGTACTTTATCCTGCGGTCCGGCACCACAGCCATCAGGTTGAAGCGGATGTCGTGATACGGCTCGCTGAGAAGAAGAGGAGCCGAATGGTGAGGCAGAAGATATCAGGTGTGACTGCTTCAACACTCACCCAGCAGTGGCCAAACCAATTCTCTCCATGATGACCCGCCGAGCTTTATCTGTCCATTCCTCTTCCTCTCCCCACGGCCCTAACACAGTGGAACCGAACCCAATTGCCCAGACTCATTTCAGACACGCTGGCAGGTGAGGAGCAAACGCATGTAGAGTGGCCTGGAATCTCACCGTGGTCAATTGGGTAAGCCTTGAGGCCATCCAGCTCAAAGAGGCGATCTTTGATGGGCACGTAGCTGACAAAGTGGAAGGCCTCCATGGTCCGCACGGCACTGATCCCGTTCTGTTTCTCGGGCAGGTGCCGAGGCTCCGGTCTCCACACAAGCACACAGAGAGCGCTCAAGAAAAAGAAGGAAAGGGGGAAGGAGGCAGGAAAACCTCTGAGGAACCTACCTGGCGTGGCTGTTATGTGCTCTGGCCAGCTCTGGGGCGTTTCCTATTGCATACCCTTTGCTCTGACAAAGCACATTTACAAGTTAGAAGTCTTTCTGAGTGATGTTCTACAAGCAATGTGTCCCTCTAGCCTCTTTATCCGTTTGCTCCACGCTTGCTTATCTCCCTCAAACACCGCTCTCCAAGTTGCAGGTTCCCATGACGCCACGAAGGGAACAAAGTCCTTTCTCATGGACATGATGCCATATCTGATACCACGGATCTCCTTTTCCAACCGCTACTGAGTCAAATTCTGGCTGTTACCGGCGACACCAATCCGATACCCGTTGCAAATTCATTTTTTACTACATGTTTTTGAGCGGTGGGTTTCATATCCTAGCAGAAAAAAAATTATTTAATCCATCCATCCATCCATTTTCCTCCGGGTTGCGGGGGCAGCAGCTTCAGAAGGGAAGTCCAGACTTCCCGGTCCCCAGCGACCTCTTCCAGCTCCACCGGGAGGACACCAAGGCGCTCCCAGGCCAGCTGTGAGACATAGTCCCTCCAGCGTGTCCTAGGTCTTCCCGGGGGCCTTCTCCCGACTGGGCATGCCCGAAAAACCTCACCAGGGAGGCGCCCGGGAGGCATCCGGACTAGACGCCTGAGCCACCTCAACTGGCTCCTCTCGATGTGAAGGAGCAGCGGCTCTACTCTGAGCTCCTCCCGGATGGCCGAGCTCCTCACCCTCACATTTGACATTCATTTAATGTCTCGACTAAATAGATTCCTTTCATTCAATTCATAATGACCTCTTTAAAGCTTGTTGTTGTCATTTTACAGCATATTGAGGCAGCGGGTGACTTACAACATAGTCACGCTTAACAACCGCAAAAAAAACATAGAAAATGTGTGAAAATGGCATTCTACACAATAAAAGATGAAAAGAAAGAAGTACTGCTGTGTAAAAAAGCACAACAAACGCTCAGGCTTTGCTGCATCTCTTCAACATACAATGTAAAAATACATGTAAAGAACACGCCTGGTGCTGCTAGCTACAAAAACACACTCGTCCTGCATCATCACCACCACTTAAGACTCCGGGGTACAGAACGTTGTCCCGTGAAAGACAACGCGGGGAACCCGCTCATGGTCCCGCAGACGTTACCTCTGGACTGAAGCCTTTTGTGAAAGCCTTCATGCGACTAAGGGAGGTGCCCAGCTCGACACCGCTGCAGTTCAGAAGCACGCTCAGCAAGGCATGGGTGGCGCAGGAATTTGGTATCAGCTAGAGACAGGAAATAAAGACATGAGAACATGCGCATGAGACGTGACCGGAGGAGGCCGCACTCTTACGAAATGTGTTTTTACACACTTTACCTGATGTGCAAAAAACATATCGTTCACTATGTCCTCATCGATGACAGAGGTCTCATCCACCAATGTGTTCACTTTCCTCCTGGATCGACGTTCCTCAATCCACTTGAACAGGAAGATGAAGCCATAGACCGGGCTGGGAAAGAAAAACAAGCAAATTGCAGGGGAAGGTGTCATATACAGTAGATACAGTAATTGGATATGCTATATTTCCCAAACGTCCATTTTCTACGCCGCTTATCCTCATTAGGGTGGCGAGTATGCTGGAGCCTATCCCAGCAGACTTTGGGCGGGAGGCGGGGTACACCCTGGACTGGTCGCCAGTCAATCGCAGATACTGTGATATCACACAGAAAACACCACAGTAACCCCACGTTTATGGCGGTCCGTTGGTTCCATTTCAATTCAATCATTTCAATATTATTAAATGGAATAGTTTCGTTGTAATGGCATAGAAAACCTAAATGGGCTTTTTTTTTTACATTATTAGAGCCCTCTAGATATGAAATAACACCCCTAGAGTCACCTTTACATTTGTATTACCCAATATAGTAGACATAATCAGAGAATATAAGACATATTAGATATACTGTAAATAAGATAACAACTCACACGTTAGCAGTTCCTTGTTTTCTGTGGCCAGCGTACTTCCTTGGGGCTTTCCACTCGTATTGTCCAATATAGACTAAGAGTACGTAAATCTCCTGCTCCAGCAGTGTCACAGTAAATGTGTCCCCTGGAGCAGGGGTCATCAACTTTTTGGACCCAGGGGGCCAACTTTTCTGGTACAATATAGCCAGGGGCCCATTCCAATGTCTATACATCCATCTTATGTATCGCTCATCTTTACAAGGGTCGCTGGGGCGGATGCTGGAGCCTATCCCAGCTGGTTTCAGGCGAGAGGCGGTGTACACCCTGGACTATTGGCAAGCCAATCGCAGGGCCCCATTCACATAGTACCACATGTTGTTGGTTTGATTTCTACTGACCAATTGAATCAAAGCCACTGGCAAATAACAAGCATATAAACAAAATGGCACAATGTGACGTTTATGTATCTAGCATGTGAATGTGAACCTCCACATACAACAAGATGCAGAAGACGCTAACAATGTACTACAAGAGCATATTTAAGAGCAACTCACGCTGTGTGTGTTTGAAAGTCCCATCATCTCATGGCACGCTGCGTCAGAACCAACTCCTCCGCTACAGTGGACGCCTTCTTGCTCTGTGCCACACGTCTGGCTAGCAGGTAGCGGGCAGCAGTCTGATAACAGGATGCGGCCCTCGAGGTCCACAGGTGCAAAACTAAATGTTTTTGCTGCCCTCTAGGTGGCGCTGGCGACCAAAGCATGGGCTGCCACCTTGTAGTTACCAAACTCTGCCCTGGGGAACCTTACTGAGGAGTCTCGCCTGTCTCACCATACACTGACACCAAGTGGCCAAATACTGTACTACATTCACAATTACGATGCTTCTTCTGCCTTGTAATTTGCAAGCATCCATTCATTTTCCATGCCGCAAATCCTCATGGGGGTCATTTCAGTTCATTTAGTTCAATCATGTAGCCATTTTATGCTTTATTGAGGCCAAGAATATTTCCATAACAAGAGGTCATATTCAACCACAAAACAGGGATCATTTGTTTTTGTTGTTTTTTCTAAACACGATAGACTGAGGGAGCTGCAAAGCAACCACGATGTTGTGAGAGATTACTGCACAACAATTCCGTACGCTTCACACCAAATCACGCTTTAAAGTGCATGCAGGGCTAGACCGCAGCCGTTCACGCGCTTCTTATTTTGACTTACGAGAGAACTCTCCGGTTACTGACCATGCCGGCGGCGGCAATGGAGACTGGGCAGTTAACTGAGGGATTAATTCGGATTAATTATGGCTTCCATGGAGCATGTGCAGTATAGTTTAAGCGTCCATCTGCTATTGCGGTTTGCTCAGCAGACATACCCACCAGTACCTTTGACACTTGCTTTGAAGGTCATATATTTCCTCCACTTGCACACCTTTGATTCCTGCAGCAAACAATGTGGGACCTCAGCTCCTTCTGTGCATTGCCATGCAGTGCAGGGTAAGGCACATCTACTCACCAAAGTCTTCCACCAGCAAAGTGAACAATCCTGCAAACAGCAAATAATGTCAGGTTTGTGTTGGCCCCAGAGCCATACCATTCCTCTTCTTTTCTATATCCATTTTGAAAAACTGCCGCGTTGTTTGCAGTGCACACAGAACGTCAGAGAAAGGCAGCAAATAGGCAAAGTTGAGACAAATTGTGGCCATGAATGCATCTGAGATTAGCAGCGTGCACGTGGGTACAGGATCGGGTTTATAGTCATGTGTACCCGAATACGAGTGAAAATGTCGCGATATCTTACCTGGGTCGCTCTCTAGCTCCAGCCACCCTTTGTTCATGCTTGCTTTGGCACGCAGCCGACGAACATTTAGGATGTTTCCTTGTCCGAGGCCACACGCTGGGTAGAAGTAGTCATCTTACACGCAACACCCGTTATCCAGTCAGCACACGACTGTCATGAGCTGGAGATAAACACAAAAGACACGAATCGGACGCCTGCCGTTTACGTCATCAGACCGCGACGGGCGGTTTTTCACGAAAACATTTCCGCTCACGCACTCATACAGCCCGAAAAGACAAAAACGGCGTACTGTGCACACTAGCACTGTTTAGGAGAGGAGTACATTTGGTTCAATATACGGAACAATTTCATTCTTATCATTGTCATAATAGTTGTGCCCTCTGGTGGGATTCTTACAAACGGAACCCTTGTTTGTTTGCAACACCCAGAGGAAGGTATTTACTGCAGCACTGGAAAAAAATTGGAAATAAGAAAGGTTTTACTGTCTGGGTCACCGAAAATATCGCCCTCTGGACTGCTGCGTGCACGAACGTCGACGTTTTAAATCGTGCAACGCCTACGCGGACACGGGTATGTTGCTAAAATGTGTAGTCGACGGCGATACTCGGCGCGGCTGCTAGCAGGAAATGTTAGCATAGATGTCATTTTCCTTAAACTAACGTTAGCCGCTGGAGCGCACGCGCGCGGTGTTGTCATCTTTCCGTCCGGACAAGCAAAGAAAGAAAGAATGAAAGAAAGCGGTTGGCGGCTTGAAGGCTACGCCGTTGGGTTTGTTGTGTAACGAGCCAGCGCTGGTGCGATGCCGGAGGCGGAGAAACAATAGTAATGTCCGTACAAGCATGGAAGATGAGTGCTTCTCGCCATCATGGCCGTTTACCTGCAGATGCTTAATTGTTCAAACGCCGTCAAAGGAAAAGGTTCCTCGGGTGTTGTGTGGCTGGAATAACTCCCAGAAAAAGAACCGGTCTGCTCAAGACTGGGCACGTATGTCCCAGGAAGATCTAGGCTTCTTCCTGACACAGCCAAGGAGTCCAAATAGCTCATCTTGTGTGATGCACACACTTTTGCCTCTAAATCTCCCTTATGCTTATCAAACCCGTGACAGCTTTGATTGACGGACAGCTCGGGCCCACGAGGGGAAGGTCGGTGTCCCCTGAGGGCTCCCAAACGGGTCCGAGCCGGTTCGAATCATCGGGCGTCTTCCCGAGCGATTAAGAAAGGAGCAAAGAAGTCATCGATGTATAAAATGCAGCGCGATTAGCCTTAATTTCTCATTTTTTGATATTGCACTATGAAACTGAACCCATTGCAAAAGCATTAACGTGACACTCCCATTTTTTCTTGCAGACGAGTCAGCCCTTTTGAGCTGTTGACTTTTTCTTTTAGGACGCCCGATGAAGGTGTGTAGGTAGTACTGTCAGAGCCCCGTAAGACACCATGTCTGAAGAGGCCTTTTCGGAGAGCGACCTGGAGCCCAGCCTTAACAGTGACGAGGAAAACGAGGACGAAGTGGAGGACGAGGAGGACGAGGAGGATGAAAACTGTGGAGACGATGAGGACGATGGTGAGAACATTTAATTGCATGGATGGGATGGGGTGTGTTGTTTACATCGGGGGTCTAAAATGCGTGGCTAGACACTAAAAAAAACAATTCATGTTGCCCAAAAACAATCCTGAGGTTAGCTTAGTAGATTTGAAAACCCCGGGCACAGTACTGATTCTCCCAGGCACTTTGATGATGTTAAATGAAACAGAATTCTGTCTCCTCTCTCAGAAGATCCACCAGACAGTGCTCAGAGCTGGCTTGAAAAAGCTCAAGAAAGCCGGGACTCGGCTTCATCTACCTCCGGAGAGCCTTGCTCTGAGCCCTCGTCGGGCCCCGCATCGCAGCCATCCTCCAGGGCCCCCTCCAGGCCGGCCTCGCGGTCCCAGCCCCCAGCCAGCCCTGGCAAGTCCAGCCAGAGCAAGACACCTTCCAGCAAGTCAAAGAAACACAAAGCATCTAAATTAACCAAGTCCCCCAAGCCATCAAAATGCTCCAAACCTTCTAAGCCTGCCAAGCCTGCACACATGAGAAAAAATATCAGGTGGGTGTAACTTTTTTGGGGGGGGGGGAATCCAATTGAAAGCACCATATTCCCATGAGGGCTCCACCGTTATTGTTCTTATTGTTATACTCCCCCTTGTCTTGTTCTGCTGTTTGCCTTTCTTCATGGGAAGTCCCAGGAGCACAGTTGATTGTTTCTTGGCTTTCTCCATAGCAGAAAAGTCAACAAATTACTACGTTTGATGAATGCTAGCCGGTCGTCTGCTGGTACAACCAGGACACTAAAATGAACTTGCGCCATGGCGGACATGATTGGTGTGAATTGAGATTGTAATTTGAAAAAAGTGCAGTTAATAGAAAGATATGCACATAATGTTGAGATTAAATGGACAGCGTTGGAAAAGAAGTATATATACTGTTACCCATCACTCTTTCAAGCATAAACAATCTGCCTTTGCATGGAAAATGATCTTGTGTTGGATTTCATCATGCAGTGGTACTTAATGTTGTCATCGGTGAGGCACAGTATCTTCTTTTTAAAAACCGATACCAATAATTCTCTGCTTATCAAGACCGATACGATACCAATAACGTTTTTTCATATCCACTTGTTTTAAATTTAGAAGTGCAGAAGTTAAATTTTGTGCACACCTGGAGGTAAGTAGGAGTGGAAGAAATGAGGATGTGACAAGAGTACCTGTTGAAATATCATGACATTACTACTACCACATCACTACTATCAGGAGAACCCGAGTATAGAAGCGAGAGGAAGAGCCCTACATTGAGGCACGCGCTCCGAGCATGGAGGTCTATGGCAAACCTTTTGCACTTCTCAAATGTCGAGGCGTTGGCGTTTCAGGTGGCAGATAAGGTTTTATTGTGTGCTAGGTATTTTTTCCCTCATTGCAGAACGTTTGGTACAACTAGAACTGGGGGAATTTACTGCAGGTCCTTAACATCACGGGCAGTAGGAAATATGAGCGCTTGATTTGCTCACCTCCAGCACAAAGAAGTAATCTTGCCTCATTGGAGATTTATTTTTAGAATTATCGATTATTGGAGCTATGTTAAACGTTATCAAATGTATCACTGTGATATCATAATTTCCTCATATCAACTTGACACCTATTGGTTCAATAATGATCATGCGCCCTAGTGTTGAGCATTCACTATGTTGTTGTTTGTCACCAGCCTGAACTTTGTGCCCCCAGGAAGCTGCTGAAAGATGACCAGCTGGAGGCAGGAACCAAGGCTGCTCAGCAGGAGGAGATGGAGAGGCGCAAGCGTCTGGAGCAGCAAAGAAAAGATTTTCCTACTCCAGCGCCCGTTTTACCAGACTCCCAATTAGGTTCATCTTTATTTGCCTCTCATTAAAGATGTGGGATCTTCTGCAGGGCTTGGGCCTAAATTTCCATTCTCATCTTTCCAACAGTGGACGCTGCTTCTTTTTTAGGAGAGGTGTCCCATTTGGTCCCTGCCCGCAAGCAGGACGTGATCTGCCTGGACAGCAGCGGGGATGAAGATGAAAACGTGGACTCTAAAGCGTCCGTACTAGCTGCTCTTCGCGATGGTAACACAGATGGTCGTTCTCTCAGCGTGCTTTTAGCGTCTTTTCTCAGACACCTCTCTCTTAACACCTTGCCCCAATGAATCCACACGTGAGACGCAAGGTTTGGCCCACAAAAGGCCCATAAAATCAAAAGCCTAGAAATAATGCATGTCAAAAAGACACTTATGTTGTATATTTATTTTTTGTACTTTTGGGACATAGTTTTATTTCTATTTTTTAATATTATTTTTGATATGTATGTTTTTTTCCTTGTACAAATATATTTATATTAATTTTTTAATTGTAAAGGCAATCTGTCTAGCTTTTTTTTCTGTATTTGTTCTGTCAATTTAACAGAAAATCTCTTGTTGTGAAATCCAATTAAAATTGAATTAAGCATTAGTTACAATAGTATACTCACATTTGTGATGATAGCTTGACTTTGTTGGTAAAACTACGAATGGTGAAAATGATAAATGTGTCATAATATCATTAGGCGCTTTATACTTGTTGACAGTCTTTGTGATGGCACAGATGTAATTGAGCTGAGCTCTGGGGACGAGGATGCCCTGCAGATAAGCAGCGAGTCGGGAGATGAGGATGAAGGTGGCGCTGGCGGCACAGAGGAGAGCAGTGGAGCGCACATCAATGATGCTCTCAACCTGCCTGACGCCCAGGGCCGCGTGCTGGTGAATATCAACCACCCTGCGGAGGAGAAGGACATTTTTCTGGCTCCCCAGCTGGCTAAAGCTGTCAAACCTCACCAGGTATTTCCACCGCTCTTCTTCTTTTTTCCCACGAGGCGACAAGTTGCACACACAACCACTTGAGAAATGTGATCTTGTTCGAAGATTGGCGGGATCAGGTTTCTCTACGACAATTTGATCGAGTCTTTGGAGCGGTACAAGAGCAGCAGTGGCTTCGGTTGCATCCTCGCACACAGCATGGGGCTCGGCAAGACGCTGCAGGTCATTTCCTTCATTGACATCCTGCTGAGGAATACCGAGGCTCACACCGTGCTGGCCATTGTTCCCGTGAGTAATCTCAATAAACGATAGTAATCTAAACAATAGTTTATTGGAAGTCTGTTGGCCAAAATCTAGTCCTGATAGTGGCATTTAGACACTTAAGCTCCCGTAAGTCCTAGCAGGAACACGCAGTTGTGTTGTGTCTGTAGCTTTAATGCAAATAAGATGTGTGCGACAGTGTGTGCAAGAAGCGTGCAATGTAAGCGAAGAAGACTCTTACGTGTACGCTGTAACTGCACGCCATCTATTTTCTATGCCACTTATCCTCATTTCGGTGTGCTGGAGCCCATCCCGGCTGTAACGCCGGGCTTGTCCAACATAATCGATAACAAGTTTCACATATTAAGGAGTACGACAGGCGGACACTAATGTTAGTAGCATTGGTGTGAGCTACAGTGCTAACGTTACACCCCCATTTTAACAGCAGCATCATGCTAGCGTTGCCTATTGAGTAGGGGTGTCACCAGATCCCGTCGCACAAGAAATGACAAGAAGACACAAAATTTCCGGGTCACCAGAAAAGCATACTTGCCCACAGGGAGGAGTTTTTTACACCCTCATATGAAATCAGGTTGATGTTCATTTTTCTGATATTCTTTTGGAGTGGTAGCGACCAACCGCGTTTTCTTCAGGAAAGCACCTCCTCATAATCGTAGAGCGTCTGCAGATGTTACAATAATAATTACAGATGCACAATGTCTTCTTTTTTTTCCAACCCAACATCGATCACCGACAACTTTTTTTTATATCTACTTTTTAAAATGTAGGTGTAGTTTGTGCACACGTGGAGGTGAGAAGGAGTGGAAGAAATTAGGAGGTGAGCAAGTGTACCTGTTGAAGTATCATGACATCACTACTTTCAGGAGAACCTGAGTATCGATACCTGCTGTGGCCCAGCAAGGTGCACTGCATACGGGCACACGCTCCGAGCAACTGGTGTGCTGCTACAGAAGTTAGAACGGCGGTATAGGGTGGTAGGGCTCATTCTCCCAGCAGTTATTGTGATGCCACGGAGGTCGGATGGACTGGTCGCCAGCCAATGGCAAGGCACATAAAGACAAGCGATCATTCCCTCTCACATTCATACCTACCCTACCCAGTGGCCAGTGAAGCTAACATGCGTGGTTTTGGAATGTGGGAGGAAGACTTAGTAGCCGGTGACCAAACTCCACACAGAGATGCCAACGAAGACCCTGTTTTCCTGGGAAAGTGAATGTTTGCTTACCAGTGAGCTAGGTGAAGTTTGGGCCACAGGCGGGAGAAAAAAGCAGTGCTTGATTCGCTCACCCGCACAGTATGGGTAATGTTGCCTCACTGGAGTGCTCCGTTAATAAGGAGGGTTTTTTTATGACGTCATGAAAATCAAGAACTTCAAAAGTGACCATTTGAGCTCCCCTTCCCTCAAAAGTGCAGCAAACAGGTGATAGCGGTGATGCATTTTTCATGTTTTTACACAAAAGGACACAAAAAAGTTTTATAAGGCACCTTCACCCAGATCTGCACCGTACTTGCCTAGCCAAAGCCACGTATCTCTGCAAAAGTTCCTGCTAATATGCACGTGCACTCATATTTTTCATATGTTCATACTTTTGTGTGTCTTATTTTCCATACAAGGTGAATACACTTCAGAACTGGCTGGCGGAGTTTAACCTGTGGCTCCCACCGCAGGAAGCACTGTCCTCCGATACCGACCCGGCTTTGCTGACCGGGCGTACATTCAAAGTTCAGATTCTGAACGACGAGCACAAGTATGGAACACGCCTCACTGTCCATGATTAAATCTGGCGTTTGAAGTGTTGGTCACTCTGGGGGTGCGTGTCGGCAGAACCACGCTGGCCCGGGCCAAGGTGGTGGACGACTGGAGCCGACATGGAGGCGTGTTGCTGATGGGGTACGAGATGTACCGCCTCCTGTCTATGAAGAAGAGTTTTGTTGCGGGCAAGAAAAGAAAATCAAAGAAGCCTGCGGGGCCTGTCATCATTGACCTGGACGAGGAAGACCGACAGCAAGAACTGATGAAAGGCAAGGGCAAGCTTTCCGTCATCTGTCATTATGTAAAGGCTGAGATGATGCATATGCCGAGCACAGGTTTTATTTAAGACAGACATACAGTATATTCATGTGTCCTTTGTTCTTAGGTATTGAAAAGGCCATTGTACGGCCTGGTCCGGATGTGGTGATCTGTGACGAGGGCCACCGCATTAAGAACTATCACGCCAGCACCTCACAGGCCCTGAAGAATATCCGTTCACGGCGCAGAGTGGTACTGACGGGTTACCCCTTGCAGAACAACCTCATCGAATACTGGTGCATGGTGGATTTTGTCAGACCGGACTTTTTGGGCACGCGCCAGGAGTTCAGCAACATGTTTGAGCGGCCCATTCTGAACGGGCAGTGTGTGGACAGCACACCCCAAGATGTCCGCCTGATGCGTTACCGGAGCCATGTGCTGCACAGTCTGCTGGAGGGGTTTGTCCAGAGGTGGGCTGGATTGGCAAATCTACTTTGCAGGGGAGGGAATAGCGGCCATGACTCACATTTATTTCTTGCCTTGCAGACGTGGTCATGATGTTCTGCAAGATCAGCTTCCCATCAAGACCGAGCGTGTGATCTTGGTGCGGCTCTCCCCGATACAGAAAGCGCTTTACACCGAGTTCATGAATCGCTTCCGAGAGGCAGGGAACAACGGCTGGCTTGGTCTCAACCCTCTCAAGGCCTTCTGTGTCTGTTGCAAGGTAAGACCGTTGGTTTCTTTTTTTAGTGTAAATATGCTGTTGCGTGCCCTTTAGAGGCGTCAGGAGACATGATGAGATATCTCCTTTGGAGAAAAGCCGACTGTCTACTATAGCATCACTGCTATGAGTAATCATGGAAGCGGCAATGTGCAAGGCAATGGTGTACATCGCCCTTTGCTATTATCGCAGCTGAATGAAGCAATGCTGAATCAAGCAATGCTGAGAAGCAATGCACGATGGGAAGCAGTTAAGATAGTTGTTTTTGTATTCTACACGCATATTGGTGCTTATCCTTTAAAGTTTCTGTGTGATGATTTTAGCGTTCGTCAGTCATAATGTTATATTGAGTAATGACCACTTGCAATTTCGGATGGGTTGACAAGCTCGCCGTGAGCTTCCTTGTAGCTTGTGATTGGCTTTTGCCCAACAAAGAGCACCTGTCCCTCAAGGACTTGTGCACGCCAGAAAATGCCATTTTATGACTCGGACATGTGTGGCTTACGTATGTCCAAATGTCTTTTTCTCTGTGAATTTAGATGGTGCGGCCTGAACACCGGAAGTTATGGTAAAAAAATCTATGCAGAAATACAGTATGATAATAATAACAGACAATACTAACGACCTTTAAGAAAATACATGTCTCAAACGCCAATTCCGCTGCTTTACAAAGTGAAAGATGGTATGTTAAAGGACATATTGCATTAATATAATTTAGTATTGTTATCATAATAGTGGTTATTTGGTCTCCAAAATGTAAGGAATAACATTGATTAGTGCCAATTTGTGGGAAACTATGAATTAAAACCAACCGCCGTATGGTTTTGGGACTCAGTTAAATAAATAAAAAAGTCCAGTCATATTTTTTCGTCATACTTTTCTTCAAATGAATGTTTAAATCTCATCTCGTTTCGTTCCCTTGGGTCCGATCTCTCGTATTGTCTCGTCTCGTGACACGCCTAAGGCCTTTTGATGAACAGAACCTACTTTTTTTGTCATCCGCTCCTAGATCTGGAATCACCCAGATGTGCTTTACGAGGCGTTGCAGAAAGAGAATCAGACCAGCGATCCGGACTTGGATCTGGACGACATCACGAGTAGCGCTCGCTGTCCAGCCCCCGGTGCAGGCCTCAAAGGCAAAGGCTCGGACTCAGGCAACAGCAAAGCCAATAACATTCCGCCCCTGCTCAATCCCTCCCAGGATCGGAGCAATCAAGTCATCACCTATGAATGGGTAGGATGTTACCTTCATAATCTTTCAATTTAAAAGAATCATTCCGCTGATCGATGCTATTCATTTGGGGTTTCTTATAGGCAAAGGAAATCATGTCAAACTACCGGGTAGGAGTCCTGGAAAACTCTGCCAAAATGGTGCTGCTCTTTCATTTGATTGACGAGAGCGTCAGAAGAGGAGACAAGATGTTGGTCTTCAGGTAAAGAAGCACAAATCCACCACTTAGCATCTTCTAGAAGAGGCTCATATCGCACGTCTGTGAATATTATCATTCATCCGGGTCACTGTATTCTCAGGCCATCAATTGCAGGTCTTAGATTCGCCTTTCATCCGAGCAGGCTTCAACAGTTCCTGCTCACAGACTGGATAGCACCGCTCTATTCTCACAGGGTGGTGTAGGATCCAAAGTATTTACCCTCTAAGGCAGTGCCAGACCTCAACCGAGAACGGCTCCGCTCTCTCGTGGTGTAAAACGACAGACGTTAAGATAGTGTAGTGTTTATTTGTCAGAGGCTAAATTGTCGAAGCTTTTAGGAAGGGGTGAAAGAGCACCCTAGCATGTGGGAGAAAGGTGGTGCCTAAATAACAAAATACAGTCACCTTTGGTGTCAAGTGCAACCATTTCCATTGTTACAATTAAATTGAATATTACAGTGAGGGTGATTCCACCCGTACGACTGTCGTTGGCTGGCACTCGGTTGTATCTTAACAACTGCCGTGTTGCACCACTAAACCATTCTTGTTTGGGATGTGCCTCTACCCCAGAGACTTTGGAACCTGCAGCAGATCATCAGACTAGTGCTGTCCTATCTAGTTGTCAACATGATCTCTGCTCTAATACAGTAGATCGGTGTCTTTCAAGCTTTTTTGAGCCAAGGCACACTTTTTTCATGGCAAAAATGCCAAGGCACAGCACCGGCAGAAAACGTAAACATGAATCTCTGTAACCTATAGAAACAATACCAAGTCAATGTAAAGTGTTGCCACCTACTGCTGTTTAGCTCATGACATGTATACTCTGCGTCATTGAGCAGCAAAAAATATTTATACACCAATTAGGTGAAAGAGGATGATTTCCCACGGCACACCGGACACTACGCCACGGCACAGTGGTTGAAAAACTCTGCAGTAGATGCCTTGGTTAAGCATTAAACACGTACTGCTAACTGCAGTCGAGTAAATATGCAGTCTTCTTTCGCCATTTAGCACTTTGAGCTTGCAGCTTCACAGGGAGTCAAGCTGCAAAAATATATTCATTAATAAACTATATTTCATGGTTGAATGTGGCCTAGTATCCGTCAAAAATATGCATATTTAATCTCATATAAGATATTTCATTAATATATTGTTTTTGCCTAATGGATAAATGAAGTCAAATACAAATGTATGGCATTCAGAAGACACACACGGACAAAGACGGTGACAATATTGCACACTCTTGCCACTGTAATATTTGTTGCGACACACATTGGCTTGTCTTCTTCCCACTCCTTTCCGAGCCATTGTGACTGTTCTGTTCTGCTTTTTATGTGGCTCCAAATAAAGAATCAATCAAAAAGCACAAGCACCAGAACAACAGGTCTGAAGTGCAGGTTTGATTGGGCTGACGACAGGCACAATAATCCCTAACACAGGCTACAGTTGCCCCCGTATCGCACGCCAGGCTAAAGCTGAACTCTAAACCGCAGGCATCACTTCCTGTTGTGCGCCCACTTTCTCCCCTACACACGACCACAATAGCATTAACACAATAACGATACCTTTAAAGGGATAGTGCACTTTGTTGGAATTTTACACGTCATCCACAGTCCCTCCCTTTTCTGTGTGTTGGAAATGCTGCATGAGGCAGCTAACAACGCACAGAATCGCCTCAGGAGCTCCAACAACATGTTATGGTTTTAAATGCAGTCCACTCTGTGAGCATGTTAGAAGGTAGCTTCATGATAACGCGCAGTCTTTTATTAAGCAGCTTCCTCCCCGGGTGCGTTGACTTCACAGAGCCCACAGCAAGCGAAGCTACTTCCTTCAACAACAGCACCACAGAGGGAGTGTTTGCTATCAGTAGTCATGGTTGGCTCATCTTTCAGCACAAAACCCGGGCTTTCCGCTGAGCAAGTAACTTTAATTCCAACTCACAGGCGATGCAGCAGCTCCATTTGCTTATGTTACCTGTCGGTTCAATAGTACAATAGCAACACTTCTGATATCAGATCTTTTGTCTATTGATTCTCAAGTCTAAATCTGGAAATTTTGATATGTGAGTCATTTGAGATCATGTATGTCTTTAATTTCTTCAAAACCTTTTTAAGGGTCTTTATATAACGTTGACCAGGCAATAGCCACCGCAGGAAGTACTGTACAGACTTGGAATTAAAACTAAAAAAGAACAACAACAAAAGTTGTTGCTCTTTTAATGCTATCATATCATGAATGAGTCTGTTACGTCTTATTTATGTCTTAAATGGGTTATTTTGTCAGTCACTTTATGTCTATTATCCTGTATTGGGTAATGTGAGTGTAAAGGTGACTATGGGGGTGTTTTTTCACCTCTAGAGGGCTCTAATAACGTTAAAAACTGTATTTAGATATTATGTTCTATGCTCCAACTTTGAAAATACTGTATATATTTTATAAATGGGTAGTCCTACTAAGTTCTACAATGATAAAGGAGTGAAGAAAATATGCTGACTTATTACACAGGGCCTCCAACTTTTTCGTGTGTACGTTATATTACCGTAAGTAGAATGTATCAAATGCTTACACTCGGCCGACTCACTTCTCTTAATAACTCTTTTTGCATTGGCAGCCAAAGCTTATCCACCCTGACAGTCATTGAGGACTTCTTATCAAAGAGACCCATTCCATCAGACGTCGCCTCTGCTGACTCTCAGAACCCCAACTGGGTTCGCAACCTCAATTACTACCGTAAGTTGCAAAGACTCTGTTTTAGAAGGTCGCAGTCGGTGTGTCTTGTTCACCGCGGTTACAGCTGGAACAAACTGTCGTTGAGCACTTGACTAACTTTTCTGTGATCGCTTGAGATTGTGTGATGGAATCCATGTGGGGAAAAACGCAAATGAGCGGCTGGTAATAAAAACACTAAAATGTCTTACCCTGTTTAGCTGCATACTGTAAGGGAGAAAACATAAACAAAACAGGTCTGATTATTATTATTATTATTAGGGGTGCGCAATCCTTATCTATTATTATTATTATTATTATATAATATGAGGGAATTATGATGTCATGCTGATAAAGCTGAGGTCTGATAACTTTGAAAGATGCTCCAATGAGGCCAGATTACCCGTACTGTGTAGGTGAGAAAATCAAGCACTCTTTTTTTTTCTTGTTTGGTTTTTTTCTTTTTTTTTTTATTTTCCCCTTTGTTTTTTTTTAATTAATTAAATTTTTTTTTTTTTTCTTTTTTTTTTAATTTTTCTTTTTTTATGGGTAAAAAATCCAATTGAGCGCACAAAAACCCACCTGAAACACCAGCACGGCGGCGCAAAAGGTTTGCCAGAGACCTTCGTGGCATCACATCGGCTACCCGAGTGTGTGCCCGAATACAGTGCACTTTGCTGGGCCGCAGCAGGCGGCTCCCCCCACTCTGTTCCACTCCGCTTCTCCTGACCTCCGTAGAGGCACACCGGCTGCCTGGAGCATCTGTCGGAATACAGTGCAGCTTGCCGGGCCCTCCGCTCTATACGCTGGTTCTCCTGATAGTAGTGATGTCATGAGCATGTACTGTACGCTTGGTCACATGCTCATTTCTTCCACTCCTTCCCACCCGGTGTGCTCAAACTGCACTTACATCTACCTTAAAAATAAATATGAAAAAGTTATGCGTGTCAGTCTGAACAAGCAGAAAGTTATCGGTATTGGCTTGAAAAAAAAGTGCATCTCTCAATATTGTTATTAATGAATATATAAGTAGAATACTCTTGCCATAACAAACACTGACAGCGTCAATGAAACCTGAGCTTCGGTAAAGATGTGCTAGATTATACCCAGTGAGGTGTCGTGCTCGCTCCATCCATGCATTCATTTTCTATGCTGCTAATCCTTGCCGACTTTGACAGAGAAGCGGGGTACACCTTGCGCAGGTTGCCAGCCAATCGTAGGTCCTGCTCCGTTATTTGTTGCTTTTACCGGTTAGCTGCAAATATGTCTGTAGGACTGGATGGGAGTACATCTGCATCAGAGCGAGAGCGACTAATCAATCAGTTCAACGACCCAGAGAACAAGAAATCGTGGCTCTTTTTGCTTTCTACCAGGTGTGCATTCTTCTTTCCTTCACATTGTCGTGAACCCAACCTTGTATCTGCGTGAAACTATTCTTGTCCTCCTACCAGAGCGGGCTGCCTGGGCGTGAATCTAATTGGAGCCAGCCGCGTTGTGGTGTTTGACGCCTCCTGGAACCCGTGTCACGACGCCCAGGCGGTGTGTAGGGTGTACCGCTACGGCCAGAAAAAGCCTTGCTACATTTACCGCCTGGTTTGTGACTTCAGCCTGGAGAAGAAGATCTATGACAGACAGGTCTCCAAGCAGGGCATGTCTGGTAAGCAATATTATTAGAAAGTACTCCTTTTCCTCTCTTTAAGGTCCTTCTGGGTAGCAACCTAGATGGAATCAGTTCATTAGAAGTGGCACATTTTGCACTGGCATGATTGCAGACCGTGTGGTGGATGACCTCAACCCGGCGCTGAACTTCACGCGTAAGGAAGTGGAGTCACTGTTGCACTTCGTGGAGGACGAACCTCAATCCAACAAGATGGACCTGAGGGCTTTGGAAGACTTTGAGGGAGTAATATTTGGAGCCTGTCAGCTTTATCCCCATCTCATCACTAAGGTAAAATGTACAATCTGTGTCTGCCGACAGGCATTGAATGCTGGGCTTCACATCACGTCACATCCGGTTGCTCTCTTGCTGCCGTGTTGTGCAATATACACAGTGGTGTGGACTCCAGTCCGACCATTTTAAAGACTTTGGACTCCCCTTGACAATATCATCAAAGACTGGACTTGGACTTTGCCATCAATGACCCGGGCCTTGACTCCGACTATTAGTTCGATGACTTGACAATACAGCAAAACTTATGATTTACATAAATTATGAATTTACGATTTACTAATTACATAAAATCTGAGTTTATGAATTACATGAACCCTGAATTTATGATTTATGAATCACATACATTCCGAATTTATGATTTATGAATTACATAACTGCAGAATTCTATGTCTGCAATCTTTTTCTGTGACCAAGCCTTGTCTTGTTTCATTAAATAATAAAACATAAAACCATTAAAATGCACTTGTTCTATTTGTCAGAAGTTTTATTTTGTCACATTTCAAAGATTCAAAAATTGTATTTGGTAGACTTGAAACACTGCTTATTCCTTGGAAGGACTCGAGCATTTAAAGCTTTGACTTTGGTCCTGAC
Source organism: Oostethus manadensis (assembly GCA_024372805.1). Classification (NCBI taxonomy): domain Eukaryota; kingdom Metazoa; phylum Chordata; class Actinopteri; order Syngnathiformes; family Syngnathidae; genus Oostethus; species Oostethus manadensis. Next base: position 1,943,022 of record QODF01000045.1, on the reverse strand, counting down.
TCGCTGTCTTGTCTTATAGTCCAGATTTGACTTGGACTTGCAGGTCTTTCCTTGAAATGCGACTTGAAATTTGAGATTAAAGACTTAGGACTTTATCCACCTCTGATCACCATGTAGCCAAAGAAAGCTCAGTTTTCCTTTCCACTCTCTCATGCACTTCAAATCTTTATCAAGCTTGATGCAGTTGGCATCCTCTTTGTGGCTTAAGTAATGAAAGTATTTACAGTTCGTAGTTTGTTAAAAGTGTGATTTTTGTGGATTAAGTAATGAATGCCTCGGCTGTGGGCCGCACGGTGTTCGAGTGGGTAGCACATTGGCCTCACAGTCAGGAGGTTCAGGGTTCGAATCTCCATTGGGCATCTCTGTGTGGAGTTTGCATGTTCTCCCCGTGCGTGGGTGGGTTTTCTCCGGGTACTCCGGTTTCCTCCCACATTCCAAAAACATGCATGTTAGGTTAATTGGTGACTCTAAATTGTCCATTAGAGTGTGAATGTTTGTTTGTCTATATGTGCCCTGCCATTGGCTGGCGACCAGTCCGGGGTGTACCCCGCCTCCCTCCCACAGTCAGCTGGGATAGGCTCCAGCATACCCGTGACCCTAATGAGAATAAGCGGCATGGAAAATGGATGAATGAATGCCTCGGCTGTAATGAAAGTATTTACAGTTAGTAGTTCATTCATTCATTCATTTTCTATACCGCTTTTCCTCATTAGGGTCACGGGGATGCTGGAGCCTATCCCAGCAGACTTTGGGCGAGAGGCGGGGTACACNTCCGGTTTCCTCCCACATTCCAAAAACATGCATGTTAGGTTAATTGGTGACTCTAAATTGTCCATTAGAGTGTGAATGTTTGTTTGTCTATATGTGTCCTGCCATTGGCTGGCGACCAGTCCGGGGTGTACCCCGCCTCCCGCCCACAGTCAGCTGGGATAGGCTCCAGCATACCCGTGACCCTAATGAGGATAAGCGGCATGGAAAATGGATGAATGAATGCCTCGGCTGTAATGAAAGTATTTACAGTTAGTAGTTTGTTAAAAAAAAAAAAAAAAGTGTGATTTTTGTGGATTGCTTTCAATAAAACACCAACCTGTCTTTGTTTCCGTTTTTATTTTGTCCCAACAGCAACCGTTCCACCACGAGTCTCTGTTAGTGGACCGGAAGGAGACCAAACTGACCAAAGCGGAGAAGAGAGCCGCCAAAAAGAGCTATGAAGATGAGAAGCGCGCCTGCGTGCCCTACTCGCGTCCCTCGTACGCCCCGTATTATCCAAGCAGCACCCACACGCTCGCTAACATAGCAGCATTCAACCAACGTGTCTGGTGCGTTTCACATCCAGCCAGTTCATGTCGGATCCACACGATATTGTCTGCTTCTTTTGTTTTTCATGCATGCGATGTTTGCGGCTGCGTGCGCACTCCCATTGCGTGTCACCACGCTGGGAAGGACACCGCTTGTGTTCTCTTGGTTGCCTGTTTTGGAACGCGTGAAACGGCTGTGCTCCTAGGACAGGACAGTGATAGCTCAGCAGCATTTCTGCCACGCCCGTCTCTCTGTGTCTTGCAAGGCCCCTAAGCACAGGGATAGAAGTAAAGAGGTTTTGGTACGCTTTCCTCTCTTTCTTGTATCTTAATGTGTGTTGTGTGTACAGTGGGAGTGATTAGGTGTACATTTAGGTGGAAGTTCCAACGTAGACTAAAACGCTGTCGTCGTCGGAACCAAACTCGATGGAGGACCTCATGCACCCGGTCGTAGTTTTCCATGCCCAATATGCAATCGTCTCCTAACCTTTGCTATTTCCAGGCGGCCCATGGTCCGGCCCGATGACAAGCCAGTGGCCAGCGTCAGGCCAATCCAGTCCACACCTATCCCCATGATGCCTCGCCAGGTGGTCATGGCCGTGGCCGGATCCAGCTCTCCTGGCAGCTTACCTGTCAATTTCCTGCAGAAGGCCGGTGTGTACGTCCAGAGGATCGTCACCACAACTGGTACTGAGGTCCTGTTTGTCAGCATGCATAAATATCATCTGACTGATGTATTTTTATCAGGCCTGTCAAAGTTCATAACTTGGTAACAGGAATTCGCCAATGAACGTTTCCGCGTCCCGTTTGAGCCTCTGGGCAGTGGTGTGACAGTTTTGCTGGAGTCAGAAGCAGGAACATAGAGAATATTGATAAGAAAGAAGCGCTAAGTGTACCTTGAAAGCCCTGGCAGATGTTCTCCACAGCAGCAAATGTCTACTGTGGCTGTGAGTGGACTTGCCACCGAGTACGTCTACTTTCCATGGCAGACAGAAGGGGCTTCCAACTGCGGGGTAAAGTTTGGATCAAGAGCTGCTGGTTACGGGCAGGCATACTGGAAGGCAGCTGTTAGCGATACACAGTATTAGCGTTTGCGCTTGAACTGCTGTTTGCCAAAGATGTTGTGTCATACTTGCCAGACTAAGAAGAGTGCAGGCCTGTCATGATAACACATTTTGATGGACAGTAATTGCGATTGGCTGGCGACCAGTCCAGGGTGTGCCCCGCCTCCCGCCCAAAGTCAGCTGGGATAGGTTCCAGCATATCCGCAACCGTAATGAGGATAAGCGGCATAGAAAATGATTGAATTATTGTGACAGGTTAGGAAAGGGTGTGTGTGCAAAAGAGTGTTTGAAGGTAAAGAGTAAGCTGTCGCCTGTCTGTAATGCGATATAGGGGTGCAGTCCTTACTCACTCTTCAATCAATTTTTTCTAAGCTGCTAAGATACACGTATTACCGATAAAAGGGCATCAATAACCTTGAGAAACTAAGGTTTCTCTTCTGCAAATCTCCAGACATTGTCATCCCAGGAGCCAACAGCGCTACAGATGTCCAAGCTCGAATCGGCGCCGGAGAAAGCATCCACGTAATAAGAGGTTCCAAAGGTAAGAGTTTTGGGGAGTTGATTGGGGGCATTTTAGTGTACCGAGTTCATCATGGGGTGTTTTCTTTCATAGGTACTTACATAAGAACGAACGACGGGCGGATTTTTGCAATTCGATCTGGAAAAATCAGTAGGCCGACCGCCGCTGTTTCAACAGGTACACATGCATGTTCAATTGTGCAGGTTTTTTTTTGCCATACCTTCTTCTGAACGTGGCCGCAAATGTCATCTGCATAGTGTCAGCGTCTTCCTCCACCCCAGTCACTAACGTTGTGTCCCTGAGCATGGCCAGCATGACCATGTTACTCCTGTAAAGCTACAGCTGCTTCAACCATCTCATCACTTTGTTGTAGGAGGTCACGCCACTGGGCCTGCGAGACTTGACCATGAAAATAGGACGGGGCTGTCCCACTAGGTGACGCTAAACCATCTTAATACCGCCTTTTGGAGTCCCTATGAATCAGTAATATTATGATAATCTAATAATAACAAAGATCTGCCAAAAATACCTTGGTAAACTAAATAATTGAATTAGTGCTGGGAAAATGCTTTGTGTAATTAACACACAAGCACCACGCCCAGCCTGTTTTGACAGCAGTGCAATTCCAACAGCTTCTACTCTATTGTATGTATCGCCAACTCACAACACGTCGCTAGTCCTCGTCAGAACCACACTTCCTCTACACCTCCTACACCTCAGCAAGGTGCATTCAGGGACACTCCCAACATTGCAGCATCTGTATTATGTGCGTACGTGTTGTCTTATTAAACAAAAAGACAGTCAGATATTCTTATCACTGCGGAGAGTAACTCTTACTGCGGAAGTACAATATTCTGCAATTCAAGAATGCTCTGAAATCCCAGGAAATACATTTACACTCAAAACAAAACTACATTCAGAAATGACGTGGTGTCTTTGAATGCAACCCCTCATGGCGTTTCATATACAGTGGCAACTGGTGATGGATAAAATAGTTTAATTTGATTGCAATATGGAATCATTTGGCAATATTTATAAAATATACTCTACAATAATAATGCAACATTTCCTTCTTCTGCCTTCACTCTGTAAAGTCGTGGAATTGTGGTTTGGGACATACATTTTATCACGAGCAAATCTCACTGTCTATAAAAGGTTTGGAGCCTTTCTTAAAATGCTGGCTTTTCAACTGTATTCAAGAACAGCGTTTCTTTTGCCAAATATTAACTCCACTCTGTGAACGCACACCATTGTCAGAGTGAATACTCTGTTGGAGGAAAACAGGCGGCACCAGCCCGAGGGGGATATGGACCAGGAGCAAATATTACACAGGCTGGGGAGCGCTGTGATCAAGACATCTAAAGTTAGCGTCTTGTCGTGATGGAGCTTGTTTACTAACCAGCGGTGCGTGGCTAAAGCTAACCGCTCAGTCTCTCTACAGAGTCACCCAGCCCCCTCTACTGGTGTAAACATGTCATTACACTGCCCAAAGGAAATCCAGTACATAGAAAATAGTCAACAGCTGCTTTTTGATTCTTTATTTCGAGCCACACAAACTACACTGAACAGAACCTACTCAAAACACACACATACAGACAGGCAAGAATTGGAGAAGGAGTGGGAAGAAGACCAGCTTATTTACAGCCCCCCTCCAATTGGCGACACCAAAACCTGCGATATTCATTCATTCATTCATTTTCTATGCCGCTTATCCTCATTAGGGTCACGGGTATGCTGGAGCCTATCCCAGCTGGCTTTGGGCGAGAGGCGGGGTACACCCTGGACTGGCCGCCAGTCAATCACATCCATTCATACCGATGGACAATTTAGAGCGGCCGATGAAGCTAACATGCATGTTTTTGGAATGTGGGAGGAAAGCGGAGTACCCGGAGAAAACCCCCCCACGCACGGGGAGAACATGCAAACTCCACTTCCATCCATCTATCCATTTTCTTTCGTTTATCTGAGGTCGGGTCGTGACCTCATCTAACGGGTCTGTCCTAACGGGATTATTTTATTGTCATATGCTGTGCATTAAAAGAGACAAGATTTGGAGGTCTGCTGTGAGAAGATGGATGATCCCGTGCAGTAGAACCTCCACTTCTCTGCCCTAATGTGCTGACTTCATTGTATGAGAAAGTGGTTATGTCAGTAGGCATGTTTTCCATCACTTTACTGTTTGACATCATCTAGTCTATCACCCTGGAATCAGGATTGAGGTTGTTACATATGAATATGATAGTGATGATAATAACGCAAGTACCATGTAGAAGCAATACGTGTACTATATTGTACATGTGATTCTGTCGAATTTCCAACATGGCGGACAGAATGAGCCGGTTTAGTATTTATTATGACAAGAGAAATGTGTTATTTGGTGTATACCCTTTAGTGACGCGTATGTACCGTCCCTCCGCAGACGGTCAGCATGTGCTGAGTAATGGCTGCACGTCCCCCGTGGAGCGGCAGCACTCGCCCAACGAGGAGCCGCCGTCTTCCTCTCCCTTGAGCTCCGAGATCCTCCGCGAGCTCAGCCGCTACACGGCGCCCGCCCCGGTGGGGAGCCACCTCTCCTCCTCATCTGCAGATGCCGGCGGTCGCCTTCCGGAGCTCCGCGCGCCCCACGGTGACGACCTCCTGAGCTCGCCTTTAGAGACGCAATGTGTGAAGCGCAAGCACGCCGACAGCCAAGGCGGCGCGCAGGCGGGAGCCAAACGGACTTCTGCTGCGTCGCGTTTTGCTGGCTTTTCCCTGGGCTCTGGCGGGCTGGCCTTCCCGCCTGTGGGTCTGAACTCTTCCTCGCTGCTGGGGCACATGGCTCACCCTCTTCTGATGGGTGCAAGCGGTGGATCTTCGTTCCTCCAAGCTCCAGGACAAACCCTGTCTGACCTACAGACCATGTTCCCTTCTGCACCAGCCTCCTCTTCGGCGCTGTCCACCATCCTCTCCTCACCGCCCTCCACCGCCATTCCCGTTTCGTCGGCATCGACGGCCCCGACCTCTTCCTCCGTGGCGTCGGGCTCGCTGCCGCAGTACTTGATGAACCCCAACGTGGCGGGTCTGCTGTCGTCAGGCTTCCCTCTCAACTACAGCCAGTCTTTGCTCCCTGAGCCCAGGATGTTCCCCGCCCCGCTTCTATCTAGCTCAGCGGGGTTCCCCACGCCAAACTCTTCTTCCAGTATGTCCGGCTACCTTTCCCATTTCAGCAACCCGACGTCCAGCCTGTTGGGGGCAGCTCTGACCCAACCGGACACACACGAGAGTACCGAGAACGGGGGCGACAGTTCTGACGATGATGTCATAGAGGTGACTGGACACTAGCATCTCACGTAGGAGCACATCCGTCATACCTAACCCACCTTTCACTCCCAATCCTAATCCTAAACCTGCTAAAACGACCATCTTGCAGGCACCACCACCGTACTGCTTTTTTACACAAAAGTCAGTGCAGCCCTCACATTTGATCAATTCTCCTCAAGGCGGTCCACTCAGATGTACCTTAGAGTATTCAGTGTACAGCTTGTGTCTGTACCACAGCCATTATTGTCCACCCCCCCTACAGATATTTTATAAACACTCTTTTGGCCACATTAAAGATAATGAAAGATTTTTCATTTTTGATGTCTGCTTTTCAAATGTTTATGTGCACCCCTGGAGGTGAGAAGGAGTGAGACATGAGGATGTATCTGAGATATCATGACATCACTACTACCAGGAGAACCAGAGTATCGATCCCTGCTGTGGCCCAGCAGGGTGCACTGTATTCGGGCACACGCTCCGAGTAGTCGGTGTGACGCCAAGGAGGTCTCTGGCAAACCTTTAGTACTTTTCCAACATCTCAGGTGGATGATAAGGTTTTTTGTGTGCTCCATGTTGCAAAAGGAGCGCTTGATTTGTTTACCCTCATAGTACAAGAAATCTCACCTCATTGGAAAAGGAGCTATTTTAACGTTATGGGATTTATTGGTATGGTGTCATAATTCCCTCATACTGGCCCCATAATATGGGAAAAAATATGTGCTCGCATGTCAGCCTTTTCAGGCAAGTGGATGTTTTTCTGTGGACAGACAATTCTTCTTTTTAACACTGGAGTGGGGGGAATGAACGGCAGCTTGCCCGTGCCAGCAGCACTCGTACGCCACCATGCCATTGAGTAGGTAAAACTAGAGTTGTCATGCTACACAAGCTGTACACTGACTACTCCGCTCGAAGATAGTGAGGTGTGTTGGGAGTACTCGGTATCGTGAGCTGAAGTAAATACTTTTGTTTTTGTATTTACAATGAACTTGCAGTTCAGCTGTTGTTTGTTCCTAACATCATTCCGGCTGGTGGAGAGACATGACAAGGAAGGATTGCTCCTTGATTGTCTTCATTCCAATCAGTGCTATTTTTCCATATGCTGCGTTTGCAGGATTATCCACTTAGCACACACACACACACTGTATATGGAAATTGCGTTCTGAAAAACACTAGTGCACACTTTGAGGCCATCTGTGCTTTTCACCTTCTCTGAACCCCGACGAAATAAAACGTGGGATTTGCCGCAAGAAGGAAGCGGCTTTCTGCAGCCTGCGGTTTGATTGAGACATGAAGAATGGGTGGGAAAAGGAAATCATGTGTACGTGTAAATAGAGATCCTTGTTTATATTGCTGTGCAGTGTGTAGGACCTGATAGCATCTACCAACATACCAAAGTGTCATCAAACCACATCAGAGCAGACTTCTCCAGCACACGCCACCACTGACTGCTGCCAGTCTCATCGTTAGGTTGGCACCAAAAGAACAAATCAGCAGGACTTTTACAGAATGTTAACATAAGAGGGAAAATGGAGCATAACGTTGAAATAACTCACTTGAGAAGCTAGTCATTTTGGAGAAATTAGAATACAGGACTAGAGTCCAAATAGGGCAAAAATGGTTCCGCATACTAGAATCAGCAGGAAAAATGCTCTTTTAGGAGCATAATGTGGAAATAAAGAGAGGCTGGGGAGGAAAGTTCTATTATGGGAATCATTACAAAAATGATTTGGGAAGAAAGCTGAAATATTTGCAAAAGAACTCATAATTTGCTTTCTCTGCTCTGTGTGGCCCTGACTGGAAAACCGTTTGGGCACCCCCGTTTTAGACAAAAAACACCCACAGGCTGGCTTGAGAGTAAACACACTAGTTGGCTTTTTGTGCACACGGACTCCACAATTCGGAGTTCTGCTCAATTTGGGTTTGCCTTTTTTGGGGCGGGGATGATGGTAATGGCTATGACCACACACTCGGTGCTCCGTGTTGGCCCCGCCTGCTCTGCCAGAGAGTAAGAAGGAGGGTGTTAGTCAACATGTTACCTTGCCCCTCTAAATACGTAAAAGTTGTATTTGGGGAAAGCTCTTCTCAACAAGCAGCAGGTGCTCCTGTGGGCCCCTCCCCCATCTGTCTTGTTTGTTGCGTGTAAAAAGATTTGCTGTGCTTTTTGCAAATGCTATGTACATATGCCACAAGTAGATTGCAGTCCTGTATGGTCCCCTAATACACAGAATACACATATCTATCTGTCCTTTCACGTCTTTTTTATGGGATATTTACATTTTGTAACATGTTTTTTTAATCTTGATGGTAGTTGAAAATGTATTTATTTCTCATCTTCTGGTCCGGGAATAACAATAAGAAGAAGAATATGTGGACATCCCACCAAGAGACTGTGTTGTCAATGTTATTTTCAAAATAAAACACCTCATCTCTTGCAGTGTCTGCTTTAATGAACGCGTGTTCTAACGTTCACTAAAATACACAATTTGAGTCTTACATCTTAGAGTCACAGATGGTCTCTATAAAAGGGGTGTTGCCTCTGCTGCAAAAGCAACTCCTATCTTTTTATTGTCCTTCTTTTCAAAAGCGTGTGGCGTCCGTATGGCAGCCGCCGTTAGGACTGTAAGCGTTTTTTGGCCACGTAAGCGCTGGTGACTTGATTCATGATGATGAGGCCACAAAGCGCGGGGCAGAGTGCCGCCGCGTACCAGGCGGCATTGCCAACAGACGCTGTGAACCACACGGAACTCATCCCCATCAGCAGGCTGACGCCGCCCAGCAGGTACGTGACCAGGCCGGACGCCGCGTGGTACCTCTTGAGCTTGGCCAGCGACCAGCCTTTGGCCAGAGAGTGGTACACGAGGGGCAAGGCGGCCGCAGCCTGGATGCCCGCCGCGCACACCGTCAGCAGGCCCAGCATGCCGTGCCAGGACGTGAAGTGAGGATTGCCTTGCAGGTGCTTGTTGTACACAATGGCGGCCAGGCCCACCGCGGCGCACAGGATGCAGGCGCACTGCAGGATCCAGTGAACACGACCCTTGACCTTGTGGGAGAATCTCCTCATAGGGGAGCCGTGGGGGGAGAAGAGGAGGATGGCTTCGGTCATGAAGAGGGAGAACTTGTGGGAAGGAGAACAACAGCATGTCAATCAATGGAGGGACTTTTTTCTTGCAGTGGCAAATTTAACCACTAGTTGGCAGCAGAGCTACAATACGTCACTATTTAAACGTTGAATCCCCTTTAAATTGTAATTCAACTCATACGAGCCTAATTAAAGGTCATTCATTCATTTATTGAAATGTATGTATTCATACATACATGGAAATGCATGTATGTATGAATATGATATGAAATGTATACATAAAAAGAGCAAGTTTGCCACTAAAGGCAGGATTGCTTTCATGCTCTTTCTCTCTCAAAGCAATGCCGGCGCGCTTGACCAACATTGACCAATCACAGCGGGGTAAAGCTGTCACGTGACCGAAGCTTTACTTTGAAAGCGTCCAACTTACCGCCAGCGTCATGAGGAAAGGATGCCAAGAAAACCAACCTTTAGGAACAACCCAAAGAACGTTGTCAGAGACACTCACATGACGTGAAACATGACATCAAATGGACCACTCACTTGTGCCGGGTCGGGCCAGAACCGCCACAAAGACTGTGAGGGCGACGCCGACGAAGTGTGTCATCACTGCGGAGGCTACTCGGGTAAAGGCGAAGAGTCGCGGTTCCGATTCGGGTTCTTTGGTCGGAGCCATGTTTCATTTAGCGGTTCAAAAGTTGGAAACTTTTGTCTCCGTGGAGTAACTCCGGCGTCGGTGAGCAAACCGCACACTTCTAGACAATAATGGACATTTTCGTTGTTTCCAAGTGACGGTGTGTTGGCAGGGAACGCGCCATGCTAGCAGAATGTCTACAAGAAAGTACTTCCGGCTACTTCCGGTTAGTTTTCCAAAACAAAGTCAATTTTTGCTGGTTCGCTAAAGTACCGCCGGAGCGTCACTTAGAGCATCAGGCCTGTCACTGAAAACAACGGCCATATAACAAAGATGTGACGGATTATGGACATCATTTTTGGATGTGTCGATGCTGGGCTGTACGGAAGCTGTCCCACGTTAGCAAACAAGCGGTTACTTCCGGTTATTTTACCACAATAAAATGACACCTTTGCTGGCGTGTAGTGATGGAAATCCCGGCTCTTTTTAGAGACCCGGTTCTTTTTTGTCCGTTCACTAACAAGAACCGGTTCTTTCGGCTCCCAAGTGGCCCCTCAGATTTGATTTGATAGCAAATGATGTGCGTTGTGTAAAAAGAATTACGAATGTGAAACAAAGCCACCACATCAAATGTTTATCATTTAAATCCTCAACGAACATGTACCAAAAATATAATAATATAAATCACAAGACCCATCTCAATAGTGGTCAAATATCCGCATGCACATTTGCAACCGAAAAACAAAACACCACACAATCCAACAAACGAGCGGGACAGAGCGGCGACGCTTTCAGTTGCTTGAAAGGCTGGTTTGGGACCGACACATCACTACTCGCTTGCCAGTTTGCCACGGAAGCAGTACCTTGAAACAGCAGCGCCGTGATAGAGCAGTGGTCGGGGGCCCTGTGGGCCGAGAGAACCGACAGCCATATCGTAGTTTTTTTAACAGTGGTTACAACTAAAAGTGTGCCTTTGTATGCGAGGCCGACACTTTTAGAATATAAAATGTCAGAGAAAAACATCACACGGAACATTCTGAGTTATAAAACAAAAATTCTATATTTAATTGTAATATTATGACTTTATTCCCGCAATATTTTAACTTTATTCCTATATACATTTTTCCCCCAACCTAATATTCCAAAAATTACAACTTTATGTTGTTTTGTTTCTCATAATAAAACAACATTTAAAAAACAACTTAATGTTACGAAAATGAAATTATTATTATTATTATATTATTTACTTTTTTCTTGTTGTAAAATTGCGACTTTTTTTCTCTCAATATTTTCACTTTCTACTCAGAAAATGTTCCATCCATCCATCCATTTTCCACCGCTTATCCGGGTCCGGGTCCGGGTCGCGGGGGCAGCAGCTTCAGTAGGGAAGTCCAGACTTCCCGGTCCCCAGCGACCTCTTCCAGCTCCATCGGGAGGACACCAAGGCGTTCCCAGGCCAGCTGTGAGACATAGTCCCTCCAGCGTGTCCTAGGTCTTCCCGGGGGCCTTCTCCCGACTGGGCATGCCCGAAACACCTCACCAGGGAGGCGCCCGGGAGGCATCCGGACTAGATGCCCGAGCCACCTCAACTGGCTCCTCTCGATGTGAAGGAGCAGCGGCTCTACTCTGAGCTCCTCCCGGATGGCCGAGCTCCTCACCCTATCTCTTAGGGTGAGTCCAGCCACCCTACGAAGGAAACTCATTTCCGCCGCTTGTATCCGCGATCTCATTCTTTCGGTCATGACCCATAACTCATGACCATAGGTGAGGGTGGGAACGTAGATCGATCGGTAAACAGAGAGCTTTGCCTTCCGGCTCAGCTCTCTCTTCACCACGACGGTCCGGTACAGCGACCGCATTACTGCAGATGCTGCACCGATCCGTCTGTCGATCTCACGCTCCAACCTTCCCTCACTCGTGAACAAGAACCCGAGATACTTGAACTCCTCCACCTGAGGCAAGACCTCACTCCCAACCCGGAGGGTACAGTCCACCCGTTTCCGACTGAGAACCATGGCCTCGGATTTGGAGGTGCTGAGTCTCATCCCAGAAGCTTCACACTCAGCTGCAAACCGCTCCAGTAAACGCTGAAGGTCACAGCCTGATGAGGCCATAAGGACCACATCGTCTGCAAATAGCAGAGACGAGATCCTAAGGTCACCAAGCTGGACTCCCTCAACACCTTGACTGCGCCTAGAAATTCTGTCCATGAAGATTATGAACAGAATCGGTGACAAAGGGCAGCCTTGGCGGAGGCCAACGTTCACCGGAAACAAGCTCGACTTACTGCTGGCAATGCGAACCAGGCTCCTGCTTCGATTGTACAAGGACCGAATGGCACGTAGAAGCGGACCATCAATCCCGTACTCCCGGAGCACCCCCCACAGGACACCACGAGGGACACGGTCGAATGCCTTTTCCAGGTCTACAAAGCACATGTAGACTGGTTGGGCAAACTCCCACATACCCTCGAGTACCCTTGCAAGGGTGTAGAGCTGGTCCAGTGTTCCGCGACCGGGACGAAAACCACATTGCAGCTCCTCTAACCGAGGTTCGACTAACGGTCGTACCCTTCTCTCCAGCACCCTGGAGTAGACTTTCCCAGGAAGGCTGAGGAGTGTGATCCCCCTATAGTTGGAACACACCCTCCGGTCACCCTTTTTAAAAATGGGGACCACCACCCCGGTCTGCCAGTCCAGAGGTACTGTTCCTGACTTCCATGCAATGTTGTAGAGGCGTGTCAACCAACACAGTCCTCCAACATCCAGAGCCTTGAGAAATTCTGAGCGGAACTCGTCTACCCCCGGAGCCTTGCCACTGGGGAGTGATTTGACTACCCCAATTACCTCAGCCACGGTGATAGAACTGTCCACGTACGTATCCTCAGACTCTGCTTCCTCTATGGAAGGCATGTCAGTGGGATTGAGAAGGGCCTCGAAGTATTCCTTCCACCGACCAACTATATCCACAGTCGTGGTCAGCAAGCCCCCGTCCGCACTGTAAACAGTGTGAACTGGGGGCTGCTTCCCCTTTCTGAGGTGTCGGACGGTTTGCCAGAACCTCTTCGAGGCCGACCGAAAGTCGTGCTCCATAGCCTCACCGAACTCCTCCCACACCCGAGTTTTTGCCTCGACCACCGCCGAAGCCGCGTGCCGCTTGGCCTGCCGGTACCTGTCAGCTGCTTCGGGAGTCCCGCAAGCCATCCATGCTCGATAGGACTCCTTTTTCAGCTTGACGGCAGCCCTAACCCCCGGTGTCCACCATCGGGTTCGGGGCTTGCCACCACGACTGGCACCGACCACCTTGCGGCCGCAACCACAACTGGCTGCCTCAGCAATAGAGGCACGGAATACGGCCCATTCGGACTCAATATCCCGGTCCTCCCTCGAGATGCAGGCGAAGCTCTGCCGGAGATGAGAGTTGAAGACTCGACGAACGGGAGATTCTGCCAGACGTTCCCAGCACACCCTCACTACGCGTTTGGGTCTGCCAGGTCTGTCCGGCATCCTTCCCCGCCATCTAATCCAACTCATCACCAGGTGGTGGTCAGTTGACAGCTCAGCCCCTCTCTTCACCCGCGTGTCCAGAACATACGGACGCAGGTCTGATGATACGACCACAAAGTCGATCATAGACCTGCGACCTAGGGTGTCCTGGTGCCAAGTGCACTTATGGACATCCTTATGTTCGAACATGGTGTTCGTTATGGACAAACTGTAATTCGCACAGAAGTCCAGCAACAACACACCGCACGGGTTCAGGTCAGGGAGGCCGTTCCTCCCAACCACGCCCCTCCAAGTCACACTGTCATTGCCCACATGGGCGTTGAAGTCTCCCAGTAGAACTATGGAGTCACCAGCTGGGGTGCTCTCCAGCACCCCTCTGATAGACTCCAAGAAGGCTGGGTACTCTGAACTGCCGTTCGGCGCATAGGCACAAACCACAGTCAGGACCCTTTCCCCAGCCCTAAGGCGTAGGGAAGTAACCCTCTCGTTTACTGGGGATGACTCCAACACAGAGGCACCAAGCCGGGGGGCTAACAATAAGCCCACACCAGCTCGCCGCCTCTCCCCAGCGGCAACTCCAGAGAAGAACAAGGTCCAGCCCCTCTCAAGGAGTTTGGTTCCAGAGCCTAAACTGTGGGTTGAGGTGAGTCCGACTATATCTAGTCGGAATCTCTCCGCCTCTTCCACAAGCTCGGGCTCCTTCCCCACCAGAGAAGTGACATTCCATGTCCCAAGAACCAGATTTGGTCGCCGAAGCCCAGGTCGCCCGGACACCCGCCCTCGACCACTGCCCAAATCACACAGCACCGGACCCTTATGCTTGCCCCTGCAGGTGGTGGGTCTGCGGGGGGGAGTTCCCGTGCGGCTTCTTCGGGCTAGGCCCGGCCAGGTCCCACGGGTGAAGACCTGACCACCAGGCGCTCGCCTGCGAGCCCCTCCCCCAGGCCTGGCTCCAGGGTGAGGCCCCGGTATCCCCAGAAAATGTTCTTTTCTCCCAATTATGACTTGATTCTCCCAATGTTACAACCTTTTCTGCAACCTATTTTTCTTGGTTAGATTATAATATTTGGACTTTATTTTCATAAAATTACTGCAGATTTTTCAATTTTTGCTGTTTCCTTCAAGTGTTTAGTTAAACTGTATTTTTAGAATGTGCCGCGGGCCAATAAATCACTCGGACCGCACTTGAACACCTCTGTTGATAAATTACCTAGTATATTATAAGAAAACAACAAATGAGAATAAATAAATGTTATGGTGTAAAGGAACGGATGATAGCCGTATGTGGTCACCAAAAGAGCCACATCAGGTTCCGAGCCGTAGCTTCCCTACCCCCGTAATAGAAGTACCGACATGGGTAATGAGGTGTATGTGAAGCCACCTTTGCTAGTACTTGTGCTGTATTTACCGTTAGCCGGCAAGACCGCTTCCCTAAGGTCAGATATTTTTCATCACATTGACAAGAAGTGTCCGTACTGTAAATCCAGTGGAGACTGCTGAGTGGAAAGAAGAACAGCACCCGTTCTGCAAGCAACCGCTCAACCGACCTTTATTGTGCTCCACTCACTCTCATGATGAAAAACCTCATCTACATCAGCAAGTCCCTTCACTCCTTTACCGCGCTGGAAGATCAGCCACAGAAGGAGACATACTGGGCTTGGCCACGCCATCACCTTTCCTTGTCACCTTGGAGCTGCGTTTGGGCTCCTTTTACACGTTGGGAATCATGTCTCACCTGAGCCTGCAGCACTCATGCAGCCCCAGCATGCTTGACCGTAGCTAAGCCATAATTATCCTGGGAAGCTACTCACTTGTGTTGCCAGCCGTTAGGACAACAGAGTGTGGACTCATTTTCATCCGTCCATCCATCCATTTTCCACCGCTTATCTGGGTCCAGGTCGCGGGGGCAGCAGCTTCAGTAGGGAAGTCCAGACTTCCCGGTCCCCAGCGACCTCTTCCAGCTCCATCGGGAGGACACCGGGGCGTTCCCAGGCCAGCTGTGAGACATAGTCCCTCCAGCGTGTCCTAGGTCTTCCCGGGGGCCTTCTCCTGGGTGGGCATGCCCGAAACACCTCACCAGGGAGGCGCCCGGGAGGCATCCGGACTAGATGCCCGAGCCACCTCAACTGGCTCCTCTCGATGTGAAGGATCAGCGGCTCTACTCTGAGCTCCTCCCGGATGGCCGAGCTCCTCACTCTAAACTCATTTTCAGTGGATGCTAAATCCGTACATGTACCAAAATGTAGCACCATGAAGAGGAAAACCTTACCAGCCCCCGGAAACGCCAGATGCGAAAGGTTTGCCGCGTGTCGGAGCGTGTGGCCGAATACAGTGCACCTCGCTGGGCCACGGCAGACATCTCCTGCTAGTAGTGATGTCTTGAGATTTCATTGTTTGCTTACACTTGCTCGCGTCCTCATTTCTTCCACTCCTTCTGACCTCCAGCTGGCACTTGCATCCACATTGAAGAAGAAGAGATGGTTCTGACAGAAAAGATAGCAGGGAGCTACCGTGTGTGTACGTCTTCTATGCTGCGGATCAAAAGGGAGCGTGTCCATGTTGGAGCCTGGAGGGGGTTTCCCTGCCTGAATGAGGTCCAAATGGGGACACATGAAATATGAAAGAGATGTCTTTTAGTACTGTAGCTTATGTTCAGCAGAATGGAGCAGAACATCATTTGACTTGTTCTTATTGATACGGTTATTGATTTGTTGGTACTGTCACTTAATGAGACTCACTACACATGGAGAGTTTTTTTTGGGAGGCCAAGAGATTTTGGTTAGAGGGATCCCCGCCCCCACCCTCATGTGGCTGCTTTGACAGCAATGCAGGATTAGAAGGTAATCCACATGCTGTCATTGAGCATGCGCAGACTGAGGAACGGCCAGGGAACGTCTGCGGTTGGTATCGCATCGTCTCAACACTTGGAAGCGCAAACAAAACAAGGTAAGGTGCTTCCTCTCTCTAGTCCGTCAGGGAATGTGGTTCTGGTCGGTCCCGCGGCGCAGACCTAAATCCAGGTTGTGCTTTAGAGAGACTAATATGCAACAGGACAGCATGCTTCCACCACAATGTTCTAGTGTTGGATGGTTTCAATGCAATGTGCACTGACCCACTTGGCACTGATAGAGTCCGGCTTGTTCTTATGCAACTCACAATGCAGGTCCACTTGCTCTGCTTTGCCGGCAACTTTGCAAAGTGCACAGTCTGGAACACTTTTAAACATCTCCCTCCTGCTATAAAGACAGTTTTATATTTCTTCCTGCTTTATTGTACTTGATATCAAGTTCACATCATCTACTGTTTGGCTTGCTGTAACATGTAAAGATACAGATATATGTACATAGCTATATGTAGGTATGATGTCCATAGCTATGAATGTGAGTGTGAATGTTTGTTTGTCTATATGTGCCCTGCGATTGACTGGCGACCAGCAAGTCAATCAATATCAATAAAGTCAGTCAATATCAGCAAAACCAGCCTGGGATAGGCTCCAGCATATAGAAAATGCGGATAAGCGCTATAGAAAATGAATGAATGAATGAATATATATACAAATAAGAGGAAGACTTTTTAATCAGAGGATAGTAAGCTATCAGTCAAACTTCTGAGATATTGATCTAGGCATTTAAGTAGCAGAGGGGGTTGTTCATCAGTTTCAGCTGCTTTGTTGTTTATGAAATCAACAACAGGAGCATCAGAGGGGCAACAATGAGACACACCCCAAAACAGGAATGCTTTTCCAGGTTGAGGCCACTGATTCCTCATCTCTTTTGGCTGATTTTTTACTGAGTAATTTTGTGTAGTGTAGTTTTTCATTTGGTTTGGATCAACATCTCTGTTGATAGCATGGTGCAGTACCTGGACGCAACAAAGGTTGCACAAGTAGTCCAACTCCTCCAGGATGGCACATCAATACGTACCGTTGCAAGAAGGTTTGCTGTGTCTCCCAGCACAGTCTTAAGAGCATAGAGGAGATTCCAGGAGACAGGTAGTTACTCCAGGAGAGCAAGACAGAGCCGTAGAAGGTCCTTAAACCCTCAGCAGGATCGGTATCTGCTCCTCTGTGCAAGGAGG
The DNA here is from genome assembly GCA_024372805.1 of Oostethus manadensis. NCBI lineage: Eukaryota > Metazoa > Chordata > Actinopteri > Syngnathiformes > Syngnathidae > Oostethus > Oostethus manadensis. The sequence continues at coordinate 1,925,544 of QODF01000045.1, read as the reverse complement.
AACAGGATGAGCACTGCCAGAGCCCTACAAAATGACCTCCAGCAGGCCACTGGTGTGAATGTTTCTGACCAAACAATCAGAAACAGGCTCCATGAGGGTGGCCTGAGGTGCCTGACATCCTGTAGTGGGCCCTGAGCTCACTGCCCAGCACCGTAGAGCTCGATTGGCATTTGCCATCGACCACCAGTATTGGCAACTACGCCACTGGCGCCCTGTGCTCTTCACCAATGAGAGCAAGTTCAACCTGAGCACATGCAACAGACGTGAAAGGGTCTGGAGATACCATGGAGAACATTTTGCTGCTTGCAACATCATTCAGCATGACCGGTATGGTGGTGGGTCAGTGATGGTCTGGGGAGGACCATCACTGAGGGGTATGTATTGAAACGACTGTACTAAATACTGGAGGAGTAAGAGGATCTAACAAGAATCCAACTGTAAGCCTATAGATCGACAATTTCAAAAATACAATTCATAACAATATTTTATTGTGACCCCTCCGTGAATCACCACCTTACCGCGGTGGAGGGGTTTGAGTGCCCGAGTGATCCTAGGAGCTATGTTGTCGGGGGCTTTATGCCCCTGGTAGGGTCTCCCAAGGCAAACAGATTCTAGGTGATGGGCCAGACTAAGAGTGATTCAGAAGACCCGTATGAAGAGAAACATGAGGAGTGACCGCACCTTGCCCGGACGTGGGATACCGGGGCCTCACCCTGGAGCCAGGCCTGGGGGAGGGGCTCGCAGGCGAGCGCCTGGTGGTCAGGTCTTCACCCGTGGGACCTGGCCGGGCCTAGCCCGAAGAAGCTGCACGGGAACTCCCCCCCGCAGACCCACCACCTGCAGGGGCAAGCATAAGGGTCCGGTGCTGTGTGATTTGGGCAGTGGTCGAGGGCGGGTGTCCGGGCGACCTGGGCTTCGGCGACCAAATCTGGTTCTTGGGACATGGAATGTCACTTCTCTGGTGGGGAAGGAGCCCGAGCTTGTGGAAGAGGCGGAGAGATTCCGACTAGATATAGTCGGACTCACCTCAACCCACAGTTTAGGCTCTGGAACCAAACTCCTTGAGAGGGGCTGGACCTTGTTCTTCTCTGGAGTTGCCGCTGGGGAGAGGCGGCGAGCTGGTGTGGGCTTATTGTTAGCCCCCCGGCTTGGTGCCTCTGTGTTGGAGTCATCCCCAGTAAACGAGAGGGTTACTTCCCTACGCCTTAGGGCTGGGGAAAGGGTCCTGACTGTGGTTTGTGCCTATGCGCCGAACGGCAGTTCAGAGTACCCAGCCTTCTTGGAGTCTATCAGAGGGGTGCTGGAGAGCACCCCAGCTGGTGACTCCATAGTTCTACTGGGAGACTTCAACGCCCATGTGGGCAATGACAGTGTGACTTGGAGGGGCGTGGTTGGGAGGAACGGCCTCCCTGACCTGAACCCGTGCGGTGTGTTGTTGCTGGACTTCTGTGCGAATTACAGTTTGTCCATAACGAACACCATGTTCGAACATAAGGATGTCCATAAGTGCACTTGGCACCAGGACACCCTAGGTCGCAGGTCTATGATCGACTTTGTGGTCGTATCATCAGACCTGCGTCCGTATGTTCTGGACACGCGGGTGAAGAGAGGGGCTGAGCTGTCAACTGACCACCACCTGGTGATGAGTTGGATTAGATGGCGGGGAAGGATGCCGGACAGACCTGGCAGACCCAAACGCGTAGTGAGGGTGTGCTGGGAACGTCTGGCAGAATCTCCCGTTCGTCGAGTCTTCAACTCTCATCTCCGGCAGAGCTTCGCCTGCATTTCGAGGGAGGACCGGGATATTGAGTCCGAATGGGCCGTATTCCGTGCCTCTATTGCTGAGGCAGCCAGTTGTGGTTGCGGCCGCAAGGTGGTCGGTGCCAGTCGTGGTGGCAAGCCCCGAACCCGATGGTGGACACCGGGGGTTAGGGCTGCCGTCAAGCTGAAAAAGGAGTCCTATCGAGCATGGATGGCTTGCGGGACTCCCGAAGCAGCTGACAGGTACCGGCAGGCCAAGCGGCACGCGGCTTCGGCGGTGGTCGAGGCAAAAACTCGGGTGTGGGAGGAGTTCGGTGAGGCTATGGAGCACGACTTTCGGTCGGCCTCGAAGAGGTTCTGGCAAACCGTCCGACACCTCAGAAAGGGGAAGCAGCCCCCAGTTCACACTGTTTACAGTGCGGACGGGGGCTTGCTGACCACGACTGTGGATATAGTTGGTCGGTGGAAGGAATACTTCGAGGCCCTTCTCAATCCCACTGACATGCCTTCCATAGAGGAAGCAGAGTCTGAGGATACGTACGTGGACAGTTCTATCACCGTGGCTGAGGTAATTGGGGTAGTCAAATCACTCCCCAGTGGCAAGGCTCCGGGGGTAGACGAGTTCCGCTCAGAATTTCTCAAGGCTCTGGATGTTGGAGGACTGTGTTGGTTGACACGCCTCTACAACATTGCATGGAAGTCAGGAACAGTACCTCTGGACTGGCAGACCGGGGTGGTGGTCCCCATTTTTAAAAAGGGTGACCGGAGGGTGTGTTCCAACTATAGGGGGATCACACTCCTCAGCCTTCCTGGGAAAGTCTACTCCAGGGTGCTGGAGAGAAGGGTACGACCGTTAGTCGAACCTCGGTTAGAGGAGCTGCAATGTGGTTTTCGTCCCGGTCGCGGAACACTGGACCAGCTCTACACCCTTGCAAGGGTACTCGAGGGTATGTGGGAGTTTGCCCAACCAGTCTACATGTGCTTTGTGGACCTGGAAAAGGCATTCGACCGTGTCCCTCGTGGTGTCCTGTGGGGGGTGCTCCGGGAGTACGGGATTGATGGTCCGCTTCTACGTGCCATTCGGTCCTTGTACAATCGAAGCAGGAGCCTGGTTCGCATTGCCAGCAGTAAGTCGAGCTTGTTTCCGGTGAACGTTGGCCTCCGCCAAGGCTGCCCTTTGTCACCGATTCTGTTCATAATCTTCATGGACAGAATTTCTAGGCGCAGTCAAGGTGTTGAGGGAGTCCAGCTTGGTGACCTTAGGATCTCGTCTCTGCTATTTGCAGACGATGTGGTCCTTATGGCCTCATCAGGCTGTGACCTTCAGCGTTTACTGGAGCGGTTTGCAGCTGAGTGTGAAGCTTCTGGGATGAGACTCAGCACCTCCAAATCCGAGGCCATGGTTCTCAGTCGGAAACGGGTGGACTGTACCCTCCGGGTTGGGAGTGAGGTCTTGCCTCAGGTGGAGGAGTTCAAGTATCTCGGGTTCTTGTTCACGAGTGAGGGAAGGTTGGAGCGTGAGATCGACAGACGGATCGGTGCAGCATCTGCAGTAATGCGGTCGCTGTACCGGACCGTCGTGGTGAAGAGAGAGCTGAGCCGGAAGGCAAAGCTCTCTGTTTACCGATCGATCTACGTTCCCACCCTCACCTATGGTCATGAGTTATGGGTCATGACCGAAAGAATGAGATCGCGGATACAAGCGGCGGAAATGAGTTTCCTTCGTAGGGTGGCTGGACTCACCCTAAGAGATAGGGTGAGGAGCTCGGCCATCCGGGAGGAGCTCAGAGTAGAGCCGCTGCTCCTTCACATCGAGAGGAGCCAGTTGAGGTGGCTCGGGCATCTAGTCCGGATGCCTCCCGGGCGCCTCCCTGGTGAGGTGTTTCGGGCATGCCCAGTCGGGAGAAGGCCCTCGGGAAGACCTAGGACACGCTGGAGGGACTATGTCTCACAGCTGGCCTGGGAACGCCTTGGTGTCCTCCCGATGGAGCTGGAAGAGGTCGCTGGGGACCGGGAAGTCTGGACTTCCCTACTAAAGCTGCTGCCGCCGTTACCCGGACCCAGGTAAGCAGTGGAAAAATGGATGGATGGATGGATTTTATTGTGACATTTTTGCAGAGCTGCTGGAAGTCACAGAAGTGCCAGAATTCAACGTAAATTTATGTGGAAATATAAAGAGAATAATAATCACAATAATCAGACAAATATACCAAATGTCATATTCTTTTTCCATTTAGTTGTTTTTTCTGTATTGTCTTTGTTTTTTCTATTTTGTTTTTTATTTCTCTGTATATTAGCATTATAGCACCACAGCTGGCGACTCCATAGTTCTGCTGGGAGACTTGAACGCCCATGTGGGCAATGAGAGTGTGACTTGGAGGGGCGTGGTTGGGAGGAACGGGGTCCCTGACCTGAACCCGTGTGGTGTGTTGTTCCTGGACTTCTGTGTGGATCACAGTTTGTCCATAACAAACACCATGTTCAAACATAAGGATGTCCATAAGTGCACTTGGCACCAGGACACCCTAGGTTGCAGGTCTGTGATCGACTTTGTGGTCGTATCATCAAACCTGGGTCCGCATGTTCTGGACACACGGGTGAAGAGAAGGGCTGAACTGTCAACTGACCACCACCTGGTGATGAGTTGGATTAGATGGCGGGGAAGGATGCTGTACAGACCTGGTAAACCCAAACGAGTAGTGAGGGTGTGCTGGGAACTTCTGGCAGAGTCTCCCGTTCGTCGTGTCTTCAACTCTCATCTCCGGTAGAGCTTAGCCTGCATCTCGAGGGAGGACAGGGATATTGAGTCCGAATGGGCCGTATTCCGTGCCTCTATTGCTGAGGCAGCCAGTTGTGGTTGCGGCCGCAAGGTGGTCGGTGCCAGTCGTGGCGGAAAACCCAGAACCCGATGGTGGACACCGGGGGTTAGGGCTGCTGTCAAGCTAAAGAAAAAGTCCTATCAAGCATGGATGGCATGCGGGACTCCCGAAACAGCTGACAGGTACCAAGCGTCACGCGGCTTCGGCGGTGGTCGAGGCAAAAACCCGGGTGTGGGAGGAGTTCGGTGAGGCTATGGAGCACGACTTTCGGTCGGCCTCGATTAGGTTCTGGCAAACCGTCCGACACCTCAGAAAGGGGAAGCGGCCCCCAGTTCACACTGTTTACATTGCGGACGGGGGCTTGCTGACCTCGACTGAGGATATAGTTGGTCGGTGAAAGGAATACTTTGAGGCCCTTTCAATCCCACTAACATACCTTTCATAGAGGAAGCAGAGTCTGAGGATACGTACGTGGACAGTTCTATCACAGTGGCTGAGGTAATTGGGGTAGTTAAATCACTCCCCAGTGGCAAGGCTCCGGGGGTAGACGAGTTTCGCCCTGAATTTCTCAAGGCCCTGGATGTTGGAGGACTGTCTTGGTTGACACGCCTCTTCAACATTGTATGGAAGTCGGGAACAGTACCTCTGGCCTGGCAGACCGGGGTGGTGATCCCCATTTTTTAAATCGGGGACCGGAGGACCGGAGGGTGTGTTCCAACTATAGGGGATCACACTCCTCAGCCTCCCTGGGAAAGTCTTCTCCAGGGTGCTGGAGAGAAGGGTATAGCCGTTAGTCGAACCTCGGTTACAGGAGCTGCAATGTGTTTTTGTCCCGGTCGCGGAACACTGAACCAGCTCTACACCCTTGCAAGGGTACTGGAGGGTATGTGGGAGTTTTCCCAACCGGTCTACACGTGCTTTGTAGACTTGGAAAAGGCATTCGACCATGTCCCTCGTGGTGTCCTGTGGGCGGTGCTCTGGGAGTACGGGATCGGTGGCCCGCTACTACGTGCCATTCGGTCCTTGTACAATCGAAGCAGGAGCCTGGTTGGCATTGGCACCAGTAAGTCGAGCTTGTTTCCGGTAAACGTTGGCCTCCGCTAAGGCTGCCCTTTGTCACCGATTCTGTTCATAATCTTCATGGACAGAATTTCTAGGCGCAGTCAAGGTGTTGAGTGAGTCCAGCTTGGTGACCTTAGGATCTCGTCTCTGCTATTTGCAGACGAAGTGGTCCTTATGGCCTTTTTAGGCTGTGACCTTCAGCGTTTACTGGAGCGGTTTGCAGCTGAGTGTGAAGCTTCTGGGATGAGACTCAGCACCTCCAAATCTGAGGCCATGGTTCTCAGTCGGAAACGGGTGGACTCTACCCTCCGGGTTGGGAGTGAGGTCTTGCCTCAGGTGGAGGAGTTCAAGTATCTCGGGTTCTTGTTCACGAGTGAGGGAAGGTTGGAACGTGAGATCGACATACGGATCGGTGCAGCGTCAGCAGTAATGCGGTCGCTGTACCGGACCGTCGTGGTGAAGAGAGAGTTGAGCCGGAAGGCAAAGCTCTCTGTTTACCAATCGATCTACGTTCCCACCCTCACCTATGGTCATGAGTTATGGATCATGACCGAAAGAACGAGATCGTGGATACATGCGGCGGAAATGAGTTTCCTTCGTAGGGTGGCTGGACTCACCCTAAGAGATAGGGTGAGAAGCTCGGCCATCCGGGAGGAGCTCAGAGTAGAGCCGCTGCTCCTTCACATCGAGAGGAGCCAGTTGAGGTGGCTCAGGCATCTAGTCCGAATGCCTCCCGGGCGCCTCCCTGGTGAGGTGTTTCGGGCATGCCCAGTCTGGAGAAGGCCCCCGGGAAGACCTAGGACACGCTGGAGGGACTATGTCTCACAGCTGGCCTGGGAACGTCTTGGTGTTCTCCTGGTGGAGCTGGAAGAGGTCGCCGAAGACCGGGAATTCTGGACTTCCCTAATGAGACTGCTGTCCCTGCGACCTGGACCCGGATAAGTGGAAGAAAATGGAATGGAATGGATTTCTCTGTATTGTCTTTTTTTTCAGTTTGTTGTTGTTTTTCCTGTTTTGTCTTTTCCATTTGCTGTTTTTCATTGCATTTACTTGATAGCTCAATCTGGTGGGTAAAAGCAAAGGCAATAGAGGACTATTAGTCTTAAAAAATTAGAATAGCCCACACCTCTGAAACATTGTGCAAAATCCTTTTCTTAATAAAATGCAGAAAAATACCAATCATCAGGCCGGGCTTGTTTTTTTCCTAATATGTACAAAGCTTGTGAAATGATCCTTGTTTCCTTGTTTGCTGGTGTTTTGGGTCAACATAGAGCACGTTTGTTTGCCAGTCACATGCCATGAATCAGAAGCAGTCCTGTTTGGATTGCACGGGATTATCCTCATTGTCATTTTGTCCCACTTTTTGGTGTGAATCCTGATATCACATAGCAGAAGCTAATCTCCTGTTTATTCTCTTTTGGCTTGGCTGTAGTAGGAGCAGCCGTTCTTGTGCATGAAGGGAAATGCAGTTATTTTGGAATTTTGCCTATCATCCAAAATCCTCATGTGTGACGTGAACACACACGTCTTTCTCGTTTGTGTCTTCTACAGATACATGAACAGATAAAAAGAGGACGCTAAAAATGCATGTAATGGGACACACCTATTCTGCCTATAAAGCACCATCAATTTACATCATGTGACCTGCATATTAACCAACCTGCAGCCACATTGCTACTATTATTATTAACATTGTTACACCCAAGAACTACATTAAAAAAAGTATTCCATGTTATGATGGATGTGTCTGTTACTACATGCTCACTGCATGGATAGAAAACCTTCTTGGAGCTTTTTGGACGTCTTTTAATAGCCGCCTTTCTCGGGGGAATAGGTGTGTCCCGTTACATGCATTTTAAGCTGCCTCTTTTGACCTGTTTTTATATGTTTAGAAGGCACAGAAAAGAGACAGACGTGTGTTCGAGTTTCACGTAAGGATTTTGGATGATGGAAATTCCGTCCAAAAAGTGCGCTGTTCCTTTAAGGGGTGCACTCTTGCATGTATGATTTCCAACGCTGTTTCATTTTCCTCAGGCCTGGTGTTGACCTCTTCTATGCTTCCAAGCACAACATCAGACTTCAGCCTGATAAACACCTGAGGGCTCGCCGAGGCCCCACACCGTGATGTGGTGTCGGCGTTGGATGCCCAGCCACACTTGCCCATGGGCAGCAGGGGTCGGCTTGAGACGTCAGTGAGAGGATGGAGAGCAGGACGTCCAAATGTGAGCTGATTGAGCTGAAGGACCTGAGTGTGAATGATCCCATTGAGCTGGCGGCTCGCGAGCCTCCCGACACTCCAAGTCGGCTCGGCCACTTCCACATTGTCCGACTGGTTGGGGACGCCGTCAGCATCGAGCCCTCGCCCGCAGAGACCGGTCGCGGTCACGACTTCCAGCCCTACGCTCATACTCACCTCACCTGGTGTGACCTGTGCGGAGAATTCATCTGGAGCCTTCATAAGCAGGCTTTACGCTGCGCCGGTGAGTACTACTGGGGCGGGCCCCCCTGGGGAGCGCGAGAGGCAAGAAGACTTTCAAATGTTAGAGCAGACCTGCCATCACGTAGTACAACTTTGGCAATTTTGCCAAAGTTGGAACACTAACAATAATATTATCCATTTCGGAACAGTTTTTCAAACCAATGGAAAATTTTTGCAAACCAATGGAGTAGACTGTGCACAGCTTGAATGAAAAAAAAAAACAGTCAACACAGACACGATTGTCTAAACAGCTGGCAACACAAGCGAGTGAATGTCTTGGGGGTGAATATTTAGTGTGAGCACCATCATGACCTAGCACTGCCTTAATCCTCTTGGGCATGGAATTGACAAGAGCTGCACAGGATGGTACTGGAATCCTCTTCCACTCCTCCATGTCGACATCACTCGTCGAGCTGGCGGATGTTAGATACCTTGTACTCCTCCATCTTCTTCCTTCCTTCCTTCCCTCCCCTCAGGTGCTCAGTTGGGTTCAGGTGTGGAGGGCACATAATGGGCCGTTCCATCACCTTCAGCTTCCTCACCGAGGCACTTGTCATTTTGGTCTTTTTGAGCTCCTTATTGTGTTGGCTCAGTTTTGCCTTCACAATATCAAGGTAAAGCTGGAATTCATGTTTACCCTCATGGAACCACAGCTCCCCGGTGTGGGCAGCACTTATGCGGCCCCAAAACCATGACATGACCCAGTTTGTGCTTCACAGTGCCACGGGACATGCTGGAATTCATGTTTACCCTCACTGAGCCACAGCTTCCCAGTGCCAGAAGCACTCATGCAGCCCCAGACAGTGATGCTGCCCAGTTTCTGCTTCACAATGTCACAGGACATGTTGAAATTTATGTTTACTCTCACTGAACCACAGCTTCCTGGTGTGGGCAGCACTCATGCAGCCCCTAAACCATGACATGACCCAGTTTTTGCTTCACAGTGCCACGGGACATGCTGGAATTTATCTTGACCCTCACTGAGCCACTGCTCCCCAGTGCCATTAGAACTCATGCCACCACCACAATATGTGGTGCTTCCAGCTATTTCAAAATAAATGTGTGTTGACTCATTTTCATGTACACTGACTACTCTGAAGTATATCCATGTTGAAGCGTACGGAATTGTCCCTTGATAAGATGCATCCATCCATCCATTTTCTATACCGCTTGTCCTCATTAGGGTCACGGGTATGCTGGAGCCTATCCCGTATGTAGTAAAAAAAAATTTGCTACCAACCACCTCAGGTGCTTGGAGAAAAACACACAAAGACGTCAAAGTCATGTTGGGGGGAATTAGTTAAGCACAAACAGCCAATCAGAGCAGCGCTTGTGTGGGCTCGGGAAGGCTGAGCGCGTTGAGGCAATGACCTACAAAGCCCAGAAGCACTCAGTGCACGGCCGACGCGACAGCATGACGAGCTTGTGTGTTGAATCATCATCTCCTGCAGCAGGTGGAGAAGGGGGCGTGATGGTGATGATGCATGGTGAGAAAGCGTGTGAGATGACAACATGAATGACATTCCATCCCAAAATGCTGCTATATCCGGAATGTCATGACTTGTAAACGTTCCATCTTATTTCATCCCGCACCTTCTCCATCCTCCTTTTCTGTAGGGAGAGAAACGAATCACGAATTCTTCAAACTTTTTTCCTTCGAGGACGAACGAAAAAATCCTCATTAAGGTCGCGGGTATGCCGAAGCCTATCCCAGCTGACTCCGGGCGAGAGGCGGGGTACACCCCAATCGCAGTCCACAAATCAAATCAAAGAAGCCAATCAAGAGATTTTTGGAATGTTTAAAGAAAAAAAGCAGCTTTGTGTTATTTCTGATTTATATCAACTTTTCCTACTTAATCTTTTTATGGAAGCCCCTTTCCGACAAAAAACATCTCAATGGAAAATCGTGATTAGGAGCTAAGAAATCAAATAGTTATGACTTAAAAAGTCAAAATTAGGAGCTTTTAAAAGATCAATAAAAACTAAAAATCCTCAGATTAAATAAAATTGAGAAAAAAAGTCATAATTTTAGATAGAAAGTCATAATTTGAGATAAGAAAGTCACAATTTGACATAAGAAATTCATAATTTGAGATAGAAAGTCATAAGGATGAAATAAGAGTCATAATTTGAGATAAGTCTCAATGGTGAAATAAGAAAGTATTAATTTGAGATAAGAAAGTCAAAATTTGACATAAGAAATTCATAATTTGAGGTAAAAAGTCATAATGATGAAATAAGAGTCATAATTTGAGATAAGTCTCAATGGTGAAATAAGAAAGTATTAATTTGAGATAAGAAAGTCAAAATTTGACATAAGAAATTCATAATTTGAGGTAAAAAGTCATAATGATGAAATAAGAGTCATAATTTGGACATCCCAAAATCCTTCCCAGTTCTGCCTAGGACCTTTGGGCTGGTTTGGTCAAAGTGGCCAGGAGGACTTTGTGAAGGTCAAGCCCTGGTAGAACGTTACTGACACGTTCGCCCTCTTCCTCTTCCTGCAGGTTGCAGCTACACGTGTCACCACCGATGCCGGCCGCTCATCCGGCTGGACTGCAGCAGCCCAGAGCGTCTGTCGGCAGATCTGCTGGATTTCTGCCTGGACCCCATCGAGACGGACACCAATGTGGTGAGGAACTGATAGGTGTGATATGCTCCTCCTCTACTGTGGGTCTTCTCCTTTCTTGTTCAGGCACCCATTGATAGACGAGAACTGATGAGATAGATAGAAAGACTGTGGATGGATGGATGGATGGGTGGGTGGATGGTTGGAGATGGATAGATGCGTTGATGGACGGACGGATGGATGGGTGGGTGGTTGGTTGGACATGGATGGATGGATGGGTGTTAGTATATGGATAGATGCGTTGATGGACGGACGGATGGATGGGTGGGTTGTTGGATATGGATGGATGGATGGATGGATGGGTGGGTGGGTGGTTGGATATGGGTGGTTGGATATGGATGGATGGATGGGTGTTTGGAGATGGATGGGTGGGTGGGTGGTTGGAGATGGATGGATGGGTGGGTGGGTGGTGGGATATTGATGGATGGATGGGTGGGTGGGTGGTTGGATAGGTTTTTTTGCTGTCTGCTCATGAGCCTGAAAAGGATGTGTTCCAGTCTATGTTGTTGTTTGTTGTTAGGATGAGCAGACTGACTGGCGCAAGAAGGAGTTAAGCTTTGATGAAGTCCATCAGAGGGTCAAGGAGTACAACGCTCAGGTGAACAGCAACCTGTACATGCTGGTGGTAAGTCGTACGCGTCTTTCCCTCGCCGTTTGTAAGCAAGACAGATACATCTGGTGGTGCCATCTCTCCTTCCAGAATAAAGATGGCTCCTTCACCGGTTTCATCAAAGTCCACTTTCATCTCGTTCGCCCCGTCACTTTGCCTCCTCCTCAGAGTCGGACCCAGGATGAGCAGGATCACGAACCCCTGCTGCAACGACGGACGTCTTTCTACCTGCCCAAGGACGCTGCCAAGCACCTGCACATAAGCTCCCACACACGAGTGCGAGAAGTCATCCAGGCCTTGCTCCACAAGTTCACGGTGGTGGACCACCCCACCAAGTTTGCCCTGTTCGAGTGCATCGAGGCACACAATCAAGGTAGTCGTGCTATTTATGGCTCTGGTGGGTGTGGTCACAGCAGCGTGGTACTGCCTTGGAATGAGACATTCTTTGGGGGACATTGGTGGAAGGAGGCAAACCTCCTCAAGTTTAAGATGCACTTTGAAACCACCCGCCTACGTTGTGCCGTGCGTGTGCTCCAAGTGTCGCTTGGTCTCGCCAATGTGGGGGTCGTTACACGCCTCATTGGCATTTTTGTCTTCTGTTCAGTCTGCATGCGGAAACTGAGTGATGAAGAGCGCCCCCTGCAGCTGCGCTTGTGTGCGGGCCCGAGTGAAAAAGTCCTGAGCCTGGTCCTCAAGGAGAACGAGAGCGGGGATGTTCATGTAAGTTTGGCGCAAATACGGTAAAGTCCGTACACCCCTCACCTTTCTGCAAGTACAATGAATACCCAGCGCACGCCGCGCGGGAGGATTGGCGCCTCGGTACCGTGAAGAAGCGCGTGATCGCGTATGCCGACAAATGCCAGGCTCACCCGCTGCTCTCTCGCTATGTGCTACCTGATCCTGCTACCGATGCGCCCATGGAGTTATCCCAGAGTCATCCGCCTAGCTTCTGGCTTGTTAGCACGGGGACATTTTCTTTTTAAACAAGCAACGCGGTTAGTCGGGAGCTCCTTTTTGTCCCACGGGGAAGTGGACATCCCGTTCATGGGTGTGTGCTGGTTTTTCAAGTGTCACTCAACAATCCAAGGCTGCGCTCACGCGGCAGGGTGGGATTCCCACTTGGGATGTTTTGTTTTTGATGTGGCGGTTGACGTTAGCAAACAAATGCGACCTGTAATGTGAACGCTAAGCGTGTGGAAAGCGACGTGCATGCACAGAAGCATTTTCGTGTCTGCGCGGAAAAATTTCATTTCTGATGTGATACTGGGCAAAATTCAGGCTGGTATCGGCGATACCAATAGAGTACTATGTGCAAATTCATCCAATGGGTCTGGTATCATAGCATAAAGAATACAAGACATCATCATATAGATCAGGGGTCTGCAACCTGCGGCTCCGGATCCGGATCTCTTGTCCTTCTGCTGTGGCTCCAGCCGATTCATGTTTCTGGGTAGTCAGTACGCCGTCGCTTCTGACGCCGACATGAGCCTTTCACAGTTCTGCATCTGTGCCCTGCCATTGGCTGGCGACCGGTCCAGGGTGTACCCCGCCTCTTGCCCGAAGCCAGCTGGGATAGGCTCCAGCATCCCCGCCACCCTGATGAGGATAAGCGGCACAGAAAATGGATGGATGTCCAGAATCGGCTTTATTGTCCAAGTATGGGATTTGACACCAAAATTGGTAGAGAAGGCTTAAGACCAGGAGCAGGAAGACAGAAGAGGAAGTAGTTTTAAGGGCATGATATAAGAGCGTTACCTTCCTGAGTTGCATTTGAAAACATGGGAACTGTTCACACTGACATGCAGAAATCCGATACAGGTCACATATGAGCTGAAATGGGAATTGGCCTGCAGTGTGAACATAACCTGAAACTAACTGTGTGTGTGTGTGCGTGTGTGTTTAATGAACATAAAGACATACGATGGTGATTCCATCACAGGGCTCTCCCAGCTCGCCAGCTCGTTTCCGGTATCTCGCCAAGCAATGCTTTCTTCAACTCTCAGCACTTTTCTATCGTAGGTGTTGAGTCGAGACTTCAAGGATGCAAAGTGAGCAGGAAACAGCACATGGAGATGTGCTTGCTAAGTGAAGTCAGTGCTGCCAGTCATAGATAAAAGACTAATAGTGATGGAAGTTGTGTTTGTGTCCTCCACAGTGGGATGCGTTCAGCTTTCCCGAGCTGCGCAACTTCCTGCGAATCCTGCAGCGCGAGGAGGAGGAGCACGTGCGGCAAGTAGTGAAGCGCTACGCTCACGCAAGAGACATGATGACGAGGGCCATGGCGAAGATTTCTGCTCCTGCCTGATTCCTGAGAGAAAGGGAAAGACTAATATGAAGTCTGTCATAAAAGGCAGGGATACCGGTTGCGTATTTAACGTCAGTGTGTTTTTGTGACAGCAGATTCAGATGTTTCTAGTGGAGATGAAACGTACCGCGTGATCGGTACCTTTTACCGAGCGCAGGGCACAGGTTATGTTTTTCCTGGCGTGTGTCTGTTTTCAAAACGAGCTCTGAATGGATGGGGATGAAATGTTCAGGAAGTGTTGGAAATGGGACATGGGAGAACTAAGTAAATGTTGGGGGCCATCCGGATCACCGTCCGGATCCAGGAACGTTGTAAATGTTTTTTTTTTATACTGGGTGTGTTGTTTTATGGGTGGTGATGTTTGGCGACACCTGGTGGACGCAATAACGAACTGAATGCTATTCAAGGCCAGACTGGACCTCTTGTGTTTTTTAGGGGCTTGTGTTGGATGACTTGTGCCTACAATGCAATGATTGCTTCGGGGGTCTCCGGGGGGTTCAGGTATTCCCATCATATTATTTTAGCACAGACTCGGTAAAGGATGTGGATTACCGGCATTCATTTCGCACACCAGGCCTGTCCGCCGAAGCTTTTCCATCCATAAAAAACAACCTCTTGGAAAGCAAGCCGTGTGGACTTGAGGTATATTTGTTGACAAAACATCCCATGAAGTTATTGGAACTTGTTCTCCTTAAACAACACTTCTTTTTGCGTTTCTGTTCCATGTTTTCTTGTAGTGTTATGACTTTATTCCCATCATATTTTTTAACTTGATTCCCATCATATTTTTTTCCCAACCTGATTTGCAATTTCATTCTCTTTGATCCCAACTTTAGAAAATAAACATTTTGGTGTGTCAACGTTATTCTTGTGAAAAATGACTCATATTTTGACTTCATTCTCCTAAAATGATGACTTCTTTCTGAAAGACTACCTTTTTATTGTAATATTAGGTCGGGGGTGTTTTCAGGTTTCGTGGGAGCAGTTCCTCTTCTGACCTGGTGGGGGCGGTACGTCTCAACGACGCTCTTTCGCCAGCGCTCGGCGACAGAAGAAGAACGAAGTCCACTAGCATTTCCTGTTAGCCGTTTTAGCCCGCTATTGAGCCAAATTCGCCAAGACAAATACCAATTTTGGAAAGAGATCGCATGCAATGAAGTGTTATTGCATTTTAAAAATGGTATTCTTCTCATCAAACTTTATTTTTCCGGGTTTGACGGTCAACGTGGATTTCATTGGAGCAGTTCCCCCTGTGTCCTGATGGGGGCGCTGCGTTCTAATGAGGTGATTTCGCTGCACGCTCTACGACTGGAGAAGAACCAGCTGACTAGCATTTCTAGCTAGCTCTTGCTCATGCTAGGGCTCGGTGCGGCCAAAGTTAGCCAGTCATCGAGCCCAGTTCGCAAGGAAAAGGGCAGTTTCGGAGCAAGACCGCAGGCGACGGAGGGTATGTCATCGATTAAGCTGTGGTTTTGGTAAAGCGTCCAATGTTAGCTTTTGACAGCGTCATGCTGCGAAGCCCCAGTCTGCCCGGTCATATTATACTGGTACCGTTCTGTCGGTCCTTGTGGAGCTAAAGCATATTGGCTCATGCTGACCTGGGCTCTGTACTATCCACACCCCTCGTTTGAGTTAAGACAAGCCCAGTTAGCCCGCCTAGCCTTTCAGGTGCTGCCTACCTGGCATGTTTTGCGGGTGCTGGTGTTTGGTTCCAGCTTGTGCACCAATCAAGTCCGTGCTGACCACTGACCTGCATGCTAGAGAACATTCCAAACAGCAGCCGGTGTCCTGTAGTATAGCCTTTCGACCTGTTTGAGCATCACAGCGACATCTGAGCGCTGGAATGACTCCTCTGTGAATCTTGTCAGTTTCCCTAGGTCTTCCTTTCAACTGGCCCGGCGACACTGCAGCACCACTGGCCACTTGGCTCTGTGACCCAAGTGAATAATGTGCTGCAGCTGAAGATGGGTGCTAGCGGCTCCAAATCCAAAGGATTTTGGCCTTTTTCTGGCTCAGGCGGCGGCGGGGGCGACGACCCAGCCAAAGATGCAAGCGAGCAGTCTCTGGCGAGAGTGCGAAGCTTCCCGGGTGCGACGCCTTTTGTGTTTACCCGACGAAGGTAAGTGGCTCCTCCGCGGGATGTGTTTGTGTCGGCAACTGCCTGAGTAGTTGTCAGAGCTCCGGGCTGCATTTAAAGATGTGTAGCGAAGCCTGCTTGTTTACTTGTGCGCCTTTTGCATGTACATCGTAACCGTACATATGTCCAAAATAACAAAGGCCATGTATTACATACAAAACGTAACATTGAGCAGCGGGACAGGAGCACACAAATGTTGGCGATGCTAGCATAGCTGTGTTAGCTCCAGTGCTAACATTACACTCCCATTTTAACCGCAACATCATGCTAGGTCAGCCTATTTGCTGAAGAAAAAGCAAGTTGAGCAAACGCGTACAATCTTCTCTCGCTACAATACAGTTTGAATATGGCTCCCTCACTAGATCCGGTTTTTTACCAAAAATAATGAATGATTGCTGTTTTGTGGTTGACGATGGCCCATAATTAGTTTTTTAGAAATGCATATTTAAGCAAATTGTTTGTAATTCATGACCTAACTTAGCAGTAGGTGTCACCAGTACGTGAGCCATGATCACCAGAACAATCACTCAGTGTCAGTTTGCGGGATTATAAACATTTCAAAATGCACCTGCATTGTTTTGTGACTCCATTCAAGTTTGTTTGTTTGTCCAATCATAGTTCTGCATTGTAATTTTCTCAAAATTAGGGATGTTTGATATCGGCTCATTGCCATATCCAATGTGCCGATATTGTCCTACTATCAATTTCTGATTCTGATACCGGTGTATGTATCTCCTGTGGTGGAATGAACACATACTGTATCTATTGAGAAGCTAATGGATATAGCATCCACGGTCTCCCGCAGATACTACCGTGTCTGCCTGCCACTATTTACGCGTTTTTTGACCCTCCTGCTACCCCGTAGACACACAAAGAATGAATGATGCTGTCAAAACGATGTTAAAATGGCCAAATCATGAGTCCATCGGCCTAGTACTATAAAAGGTCTTACCTGTGAAAGGTTTGGGCAGTAAAACGAGTCTTTGCCACATCCATTATGGTGGCAACGTTGATGTACCACTCAGCACTTGCTGTGATGTCTACATATTTCTGTGTGCCGCCGCACCTTCGCCATTAGCTGTGTTTTGACAGAGTCTACAACTTTGCATAGGAACACGCCCACAAATGTTGCTCATATTGAAGGTACAGATGTCCGCCATCTGCTGGTAAAGTGTTAACTACATGAGGCGTCATATTACAGCAAATGTTGCACTTTGGCACTTAAGGGCCCACCATGTGACTTGTTTGTCTCGAGGCACCACTTTTTGAGGTTAATTGCCCTTTTGCACGTCATAATTTTTGATTAACTTAAGGTTCAAATTGTTCATATGGTGCTTGATCCTCACAATTCCTGATGATAATATATATATATTTCTTTTCAAATATATATATATATATATATATATTTGAAAAGAAACTTTGACGGTCCAACCCCCACCCTTCCCCGTCGTCTCGTCTCGTGACGCCCCCAGGCTCCAGTAGCAACACCGAGGAAAACCAGTTTTGCACAGTAGAAGACGGAATAGCTTTTAATTCCCTGCGATTTGTTGCTAGGCAGAATTAGTGGCGTGCCCAAAAGCCCAATGGGAGAAAAAGGGGCACGCACAAGCCACGCCCACTACTAGGGGCTGTCTCAGTTGGTAGAGCAGGTCATCCAGAAAGCATAGGTTTGACGGTTTAAACCCCGTTTCTGCCATCCCAGTCACTGCTGTGGTGCCCTTGAGCAGATGTAGATGACCACCAGCACTGGAAAGGTGCTATATAAAATCCAAGCCATTGCTATTATGAATGGTGCAACAGAATTACATTGCTGTGTGTTGTTCCATTAAGAAGACTGTGTCAACGCCCCCAGTCGGGGCATCCGAAAAGTAGTCCTCCTGCTTTGTTCACTTTATCATGCCCATCATTTTTCATAACGTGAAGGACCCCCGGCGCTCTGATCGTAGGCTCAGGAGGATCATCCTCCTGGCTGAAGCAATCTGGAGGTTTCATGAGGAAGCTGCGCCCCACGTGCACGACAAACACACCCTAACCCTTTCAGTCTGCTCTGTGAAGATTTACCAGCACCTTGCATTGCCCTCTTTCAGCTCTTTATACTTGGATGAAGATGGCGACCTGGCCCACGAGTTCTATGAAGAGACCATTGTGACAAAAAATGGGCGCAAGAAGGCCAAGCTGAGGAGGATTCAGAAAAACTTGACACCTCAGGTAAGGAAATGAGCACTCAAGCAGGGTTGTCCAAACTTTCCACCGAGGGCTGCATATGGAGACGTTTTTATTCTTGTTATTTGTAAAAAGACGTTTATATGTATTTTAAAGTAGGGCTGTCCAAAGTAGCGCCTTAACGCCGGTATTTAATTACGTTATCCATTTTTACCTTCGTGGAGTCATGCACACAGTGAACACATCAACAGCAGTGCAATTCCAACTCCATTTACTGGTTGTTTGAGTCTCCAACTCACTCACTCCACTCCGGTCCTCCTCGGAACCACACTTCCTCTTTGGAGTCATTATGTGTGTTTGTGTAAAAGAACAATAAGTGGATATTCTTATCTCTCACTAACGCAACTCCTAATGCAGAAGTACAGGTTGCTGCATTTAAGTATGCTGGGAAACCCCAGAAATACCCCCTAAAAGCCTGAATTAGTTACTTGCAGTCTTCGAAGACAAGCCCTGACGGCTCCTAATGACACGAAGAAAGTGTGATTGTTGTTATAGACAAATACTGTACATTTTCAGACGTGTGCTGATCGACATAAAATACTGCGAAAATGAGCGCTAATCATGATGCATTCATCGGAAAAGTCATCGTTTGACAGCCCTAATTTAAAGACAGAACTTTGTGTTATCGATAACAAGTGTCTTTTTTTCCATTGTTGCTGTTTTTTTCTTTTACTTATTACTAATTTAAAAAAAAGTTTGCATATTGCTGGGTATGAATGCTCCTTACCAAGTATATTTTTAACACAACCAATGTTGTAATAGCGGCAAATTGGACAGCCATCATTAATAGGGTGGTTCATTGTAAACAACAGTGCAGCATCGATCACACCAACATTTTAAAGCGCATGCAGAGGTAGATGCACCTGTTGGACGCTTACTGCCACCTTGTGGAGTTAATAAAAACTACATCAGGGGGTGGCCTGATGCCAGCGTTTTGTTTTTCACTTGGCCCTAATTGGAGGCCCCTGTCAGTTAGCAGCAGTACTTCCAGGCGCCCATGAATCAAGCCGTGATTATTGACAACACTTGCTCTCTGCGCCTCACAGGGAATTATAAAGCTGGACCACCCTTGCATCCACGTAGATTTCCCCGTCGTCCTCTGCGAAGCCTGACCTCGTCCGAGCAGCGTTCCCAAGACCAACACGCCATGTCTAGCTCCGTCCCGCCGTTAAAAACCCTGCAAAGCTGGAGACCGGACACTTTCAAATTACACATCCCCTGATGTAACGCGTGCACGCACACACACACACTGTATGTGGTCTGGATGATGTGTGTGTGTTAGCGGCTTGTGTGCAGTCAGCACGTATCATAGATCGCCTACGCAGGATGTAGGATTCAGTTTACGTGGTGTGTGTGCGCACATGTCAGACTCCTGGACTGGTTGCTGCAGTTTATTTTCAGGTAGGATCCTCTGAGCTCAATAAGGGAGGGATCGGTACCCAGAAGAATGTTGAGATGCGCACTTCAAGGAAAAGGGCACTTTATTTTGGAATTTTGCTCATCATCCATAATCCAATTATGTGAGCTATGAACACACACATCTTTCTCTTTTTGGTGCCTTCTAAAGATATAAAAAGAGGCAGCTAGAAATGCACATAATGGGACGCACCTACTCCGCCTGTAAATACCAGAATGCGGCAACAAGGCTCCGTTTACGTCATGTGACCTGCGTACTAACCAAGCTACAGCCACATTGTTATTTGTATTGACATTGCTACGCCCAAGAACTATGTAAATGGCATAGTGACCCCTCGCCATGCACACCACACCGACTAGCTTCCCCACACATGTCCCCACCTTTTTTCTTCCTTTCTATGTCTGCTAATACTCCAAATCTCGGATGTGCCTGTTACTACATGCTCACTGCCCCCCAGGAGGTGGGGATAGTGTGTCCCATTATGTGCACCTGCACCTTTTGAGTGGTTTTTATATTAGAAGGCACAGACAACAGAGAGATGCGCATTCATGTCTGACAGGGTTGTAGATGATGGGCAAAATGGCCCTTTCCCAGTAAGCCTTTTTTTTTCTCTTTCTCTTACTTTGTTATGCATGGAAAAGGATCAGATGATAACACGAGGAGTTGACAATCAGTGGCCCTCAAATGAAAGGCAATTTCTTCAGAGTCACAGTTACAAGAGCGGTGGCGACACCATTGCTTTCCGTGCTGCTGCTTCTGCATATCACATGTAATTTATTATAACTGTTTTTTAATTACACGTTTAAATGCCCCGCTGTGTGCGTGTGTCATTAAGGACTGCATGCAAGAAAGAGGCCCTCTAGGAGGAGCTTCGGCAGATATTAGAAAATCATCCCCCTGCAAAGGAAATGACAACATCAAGTCCATGGGAAAGTGCCTCGTGCAAAGCTCCCCAATATTGTTCTCCTTAAAGGATGAAGAGATGAAGCCAAGCTCCGCCCCCGTTTTATTGCTCATTGAAAAAGCTCTACCTCCGGGCAGCACGGCAGCTTTCTGGACGAGTGAAGGTGTAACATGCTTTAACAAGTACTGATGAAACATTCCTAATTCCGTGCACGGCGGGATGAGCGTTGCAGCAGGAGGCGGGGTCTGCTGGGCATGTCAATAGGAGCCGCAGGTGGACCTTTAAACACGTTCTTCCGGAAGATTCGGCTGATCCTCGGGAGGGCAGGCTGCTGGTAAGACAGACTTGGTGTGCATCACTGATTGCTTTGTCTCCATTGCTGTGCAAAGGCATCCACAACGACCTGACGCAAGTTAGGTGGGAGACGACCATTTGATTTAACACAAAAATAAAATGTGTGTGGGCGCGCGCAGTAGGAACCTTTTTTATTTTCCGTCGCCGTTTCTTCGGAATCAAACGCACTGCAGCCCCCGCGGACCATACCATTCCGTGCGTTTGTAGGGGTGATTAATGTAGCGTAATAGCAACTTTAGCTATGATTTAATGTTATATGTGCGTCTAAAACGATTACTCTTGTGAAACGTGTTGTGTAAAATGTCAAACACGACGTTTTATAATCCATGAGAAGCGTGAGACGAGCATAAGTTGTGTTTAATGAAAGCACGCGCCCTATAGAGTTCGGGCGTCCTTGCACGTTTCTGTAAATGAAAGACGTTGTTCCCGTCGTCGCCTGCTCCTGCTGGGTCTCTTCTGGACCGGACCGAATGTGTCGATTCGGCCAACATGGACTGACAAAGTATCACTGCTGTTTGTCTCATGGCAGGACCGTGGAAACGTCACTCATCAGTCGGTGAGTAACGACGAAGCCACACGTTCGCCAGTTCGTGTGCGCTGCTGTGGATGACAGCTAAGCTGTTTTTCTCATCTCCAGTGCGGATGAGGCGTTCAGGGACAGTTAATGATTAACCTTAACGATCCAATTGCGACGCATTTTACGGCACAATTGTCTTAGTGCTGTCATCTTATATTGCTGCCACTTTAACAAAACCATGTCATTAAAAAGTAAATGGCTCCCTGCTGACCTCAGAGCGCAAAGCTATATTGTGTATATTATATACTTGTATTGTTTGATTGCAGGGGAGCAAAGCTGTAGAAACATTTTGCATGCATGCATGTTTGCTTCCTAATGAGGATAAGCGGTATGGACAATGGATGAATGTATGCATGCTTGCTTCCATTTCATTTTCCTCCGCTTATCCGGGTCGCGGGGGCAGCAGTCTCAGTAGGGAAGTCCAGACTTCCCGGTCTCCGGCGACCTCTTCCAGCTCCACCGGGAGGACACCAAGGCGTTCCCAGGCCAGCTGTGAGACATAGTCCCTCCAGGGTGTCCTAGGTCTTCCCCGGGGGCCTTCTCCCGACTGGGCATGCCCAAAACACCTCACCAGGGAGGCGCCCAGGAGGCATCCGGACTAGATGCCTGAGCCACCTCAACTGGCTCCTCTCGATGTGAAGGAGCAGCGGCTCTACTCTGAGTTCCTCCCGGATGGCCGAGTTCCTCACCCTATCTCTTAGGGTGAGTCCAGCCACCCTACGAAGGAAACTCATTTCCGCCGCTTGTATCCGCGATCTTATTCTTTCGGTCATAACCCATAACTCATGACCATAGGTGAGGGTGGGAACGTAGATCGATCGGTAAACGGAGAACTTTGCCTTCCGGCTCAGCTCTCTCTTCACCACGGTTTGGCTCAGCTTTCAAGCACCGGCGATCAGCGGTTCCGCTTCATACCACACTTCATCCATAGAAGAGACGCCATCTTTAGCAAGTTTCAGTGAGTAAATACAAGCCATCAACAAAGGCTCTAAGCGTGTTAAAAAAAACATATTTTGAAGGTCGTTTGGAAATGAACTCGTCACGGCGGGACTGGAACCAATTAACGGTGCTATGCGAGGGATTGCTGTCTCTCCGGTGTCGTCAGTTGATAACGTAAACAATCCAGGGATGGTCCTTTGGCCGAGGGACCCTGCCCTGAGGGTCCAAGCGCATGTGGTTGGTTGCGTAACGGCTGTGTTGTTGCGTTGCAGAGTCCGCGGAGCAAAGGTGAGCGTCAGCCATGGAGGCTATCTGGCTGCACTGCTTGATTGTGACCGTGATGACGACACGGACGGGGGTGTGTGACACGCATGCAAAGCAAACACGATGGCCTTTACATTCCCAGACGCCGGTTCTTCTCGTTTGGAACGCCCCTACGCAGGACTGTGCCCCGCGTCATGGCGTCACTTTACCTTTGGACCAGTTTCACTTTGTGGCCTCGCCCAACGAGGGCTTCACCCGGCAAAACCTCACCATATTCTACAAGGAGCGCCTCGGCTTGTACCCGTACTACGAGCGGGATGGCACCGCGGTCAACGGAGGCCTCCCGCAGCTTGCCAGCCTCACCCAACACTATGAGAAGATGCCGGAAGGCGTGCAGAAATACATACGTGATCCGGGGGCCAAAGGTTTGGCGGTCATCGACTGGGAGGAGTGGCGGCCATTGTGGATCAGGAACTGGGACTCTAAAGACATCTATCGCAGCAAATCCCGGGAGATGGTGCTGAAGAAGAACCCGACATGGAGCCAGGAGAAGGTTGCTAAGGTGGCCCAGCAGGAATTTGAGCTGTCGGCTCGGAAATTCATGCTGGAGACTTTGAAACTCGCAAAGAACCTGCGGCCCAACCAGCTGTGGGGCTTCTACTTGTTTCCGGATTGCTACAACCACGACTACAGGAACGGCTTGAAGAACTACACGGGCCGCTGCCCCGTGCTGGAGACGGCCCGCAACGACCAGCTCAACTGGTTGTGGGTGGAGTGCACGGCACTCTACCCGTCTATATACATGGGATCCGTGCTGCGGTCCACGCAATATGGCCGCCTCTTTGTGCGCAACCGGGTGAAGGAGGCCATGCGCCTGGCATCCGTTGGCGATGGATTAGCACGCCCAGTTTTTGTTTACACCCGACCCACGTACATCAACGAGATGACCCTCCTCACTGAGGTTAGTTGGAGCACTCAAGTCCAATGTCTACTTTGACTACATGACCGTCTTTTTCAAAGGAGAGGGAAAATATTTCATGCCTAAAATTGTCGCATTTATCTTTTTTGCCATCGCTGGAATCCTGAAAAAGCAAAACAGACATGTAGATGCACGATGACCACACTGTCAGTTTTTGCTAATATTTTGCTGGTCCAGGTAATTTAAGGAATGGAATATGTTCCATGTTCATTGAACAAGACATGTTAAATGCTTGTTGATAGCAGAGGGAGAATATTTCATGCCAAACATCACATTTATATTCCCTCTGCTATCAAGAAGACATGTTCAAGGCTTGAAAGCGTATGGAAAATATGCCATTCCCAACAATAGCTCTCCTGTTTGCGGTCACTGGCACCCTTTTTAAAAAATCCCAAGAAAAAACTAAAGTGGTTTGTGGACATTGTGCACAGAGATGACACAATTAGTCTTTACTAATGTTCTGCTGGTCCAGGTAACAGTTCCGCAACTAATCCGTGTGTTTTCCAGACAGACCTGGTGTCCACCATCGGTGAGAGCGTTGCACTGGGAGCGGCGGGCGTCATCTTCTGGGGGGACTCTTCCTACTCGAGCGACAGCAGCTGCTCGGCCCTGAAAGGCTATCTCGACGGGCCGCTGGGCCGCTACCTGCTCAACGTGTCCACGGCGGCGGAGCAGTGCAGCCAGGCGCTGTGCAACCTCCACGGCCGCTGTCTGCGCAAGCAGGCGGACGACGCCGACGCGTACCTTCACCTCAGCCCGTCCACACACAGCATCGGCCTCCAGAACGGCCGCCTGAAGGTTAGCGGCCAGCTCGGCAAGGCCGAGCCGGCGCTTTGGGGCCAACGCTTCCAGTGCCAGTGCTACAGCGGGTACCACGGGGAGGCCTGCGCTCAGAGAGAGGCGGGGCAGAATAGAGGCTCCTCTGTTCTAGGAGTCTGGCCGCTTTGCGTCTTATTCCCGCTAGCGCTCCTCACGCTGCTGCACTGAGGAAATTAGCAAGCCGAAGTATTCCGACATGTGCTCCCAACAACTCGGCTGCTTCAGAACGTCTCTAAGTGCTGGATCACAAAAAAGCCTCATGCTGGCTTTGACCTCCACATCTGCTGACCTTAATGAAGGATAATAATAATAATAATAATAATAATAATAATAATCTTTAATGGAGGCCAAAATGGAAAGCAAAAGCATTCCTTATTGGCACCGAGCAGTACCATATTGAAGGTCCTAATGGAACCACAATGTTTTATAATCTTTTTCCTTCACCTCTCCTTGCATGTTTGAGGGCCTTAAAGGAAAAGTGCACCTTTTTGGAATTTTTACCATAATTTACAATTTTTCTCATGTCTGGGCCTTCCAAAGATATAAAAACGGGTAAAAAGAGGCAGCTAAGAATGCACCTAATGGGACACGCCTACTCCACCTATAAAGTCTTGAGGAAAAAGCTGGAAAAGTGCCAACCAGGCTCCATTTATGTCATGTACCTGCATATTAACCAAGCTACAGACACATTGTTACACCCAAGAACTACATTACTGGTGTAGTAACACCACAGCGGCTAGCTTCAGCACACAATCGCTTGCAACGTCTCAGGCTGCTAGCGAAAGGTAAGGCTGCACATCGGAGCTGCTGTGTTGTTTTTTCCTTTTGATGGTGCTATGTGACGCCCGTGCACCAGGAAGGAAGAAACAGTACTCCATGTCGCGATGGATGTGTGTTACTACATGCTCTGCATGGACGAACACCTTCTTGGACGTCTTTTAATAGCCGCCTTTCTAGGGGAGTAGGTGCGTCGTGTTGCTTACCAGAAAGACGTGTGTGTTCATGTCATGGAAGGGTTGTGGCTGATGTGCAACATTTACAAAGCACACTCACCTCCAGGAAGAAGTTGCGTCAGGCTGGCTGAAAAACGCAATCTCACTTTTTGCTTTTATGGCTGCCAGAACGCAACAGCACGTCTACATTCCCGACGCTGTAATGGACCTAAAGGGGATAAATTCTCACAAATCAAGCAAGCTCTGGATTTTCACCCAGTCGTGAGAAAGCAAAAAAAGTCAGCTTAGTATTGCATTCTGTTCTTTATCATTCGTTTCTGGAAACCTCGTGACTGAACGTGCCTTTTTGTTTGGGCAAACTGCTGATCTCAGCCTCTGTAGGTCTACCTGCCTGTCCCGCTTTGTTGAAATCAGAAAAATGTATGAAGGGAAAAAGATCATCATATTCTGAGCTGTGACTTTTTATTGAAAGAATGGATAAGTGGAAGTGGGCCGTGTTTGAGCATGTATGCAGCAACTGGGATAGCTCCATCAGCTTATGGAGGATTGATTGATTGTACACACTAGGTCTGTATTTATTCTCCATGCCAATGGGCAGAAAGGTTATTTAGCTACCAAGCTGTTTGTCTGGGCAATAGAACGCTTACTCTGCTGCCAACGTCATGACATTGTGCACTTTAACGCTTGCATGCAGTTCGTACTACAAGATGGCGTACGGCTGTAATCCGTTTGTCTGGCAGTCCTTTTCCGTCTGCGGCTGTTGGAACGCATTGACACAAATTGGTTGTGTCCTTTGATGACGTGTGTACTAATATCTCATCGGTACTTCTTTTCCACATTAAAGACGATTTGAATTCATGTTTGGACTTCTGGTCACCTGACCTTACTGCTCTAATGTGCATGTAAAAGAATGACAAGGAAATAACGAGGAGAGATTACCTAAACTGCAGATGAGCAAATCAAGCATTCATTTTTCTACTGCCTGCCCTGAGCTCTCTTTTAAACAAACATTGCCTTTTCCAGGGCAGACATTTTGCACCCTGGGAATGAAATTTAACAAGCACACTAGAAACCTTAGCAGCCACCTGAAACGCCAGCGCAGCACCCTTTGAAAAGGTTTGCCAGAGGCGGCTCGGAGCGTGTGCCCGAATACAGTGCATCTTGCTGGGCCACAGCAGGCATCTATACTCTGGTTCTGTCCTGCGAGTGGTGACGTCATATTTCAGCAGGTACACTTGCTCACCTCATTTGTTCCACTCCTTACTTCCGGGTGTGATCTACGCTTAAAATGTCAAGCTAACAAAGTTTCTTCCACTCTTTACTTCCGGGTGTGATAACGCTTAAAAAGTCAATCTGACAGTTTCTTCCACTCCTTACTTCCGGGTGGGATCTACGCATAAAACGTCAATCTAACAAAGTTTCTTCCACTTCCGGGTGTGATCAACGTTTGAAAATGTCAACTAACAAAGTTTCTTCCACTCCTTACTTCCGGGTGGGATCTACGCTTAAAACGTCAAACTGACAAAGTTTCTTCCACTCCGTACTTCCGGGTGTGATCCATGCTTAAAACATCAATCTAACAAAGTCGGCCTTGAGAAGCCGAACGTTCGCGGCAAGATGAAGAACAAAGCCCAGCAGTAGCAGCAGCAGCAACGAGGCTGTACGTGTTGCGGAGACGCCACGACGTACCGGAAATGACGTTCGTGGCTTGGCGCTTTGTTGTGTGCATCTGGTCATCGCGTCCGACCAACAACAAGGGTTTGGCGGGCGGGCGTTCCCGGTGGAGCCAGTTCGTCTACGCCCGTCGTCCGTCTTCGTGTCTTGGCTGTGAGAGCAGGTTTTGCTTTTGAACGTAAATATGCTCGCCCAACGCGTCGTTTGCGGCCGCGGCGGGCGCTAGCAGGCTAACGGAACGCCGTTCGTCACGGTCAAGCTAGCGACGTCGGCGGACTCGTAAGACGCGGAGATGACCGCGGAGCAAACGTCAGCGTTTGTTCTGTGAACGCGGCCTTCGGCGTCTCCTCTGCCACGGTATGCCGTCACCGGGTTCCCCCCCACCGCGCGTTAGCATGTCTGGCTACCGTTAGCTTCCCTTAACGCGTCGGACGTACAGCAAACGCTTACTTGTGCCGGGCCCGCCGTTGGCAGGCAGGCCCCCCACTCCCCGCCGGTGTAGTTTGGCCAAGGAAAGCAAAAGATATCACAAACAGCTTCCGGGGTGACGCAGCGTAGCTGCACGCGCGCTGCAAGCTCGGAAACGCTCCCGAAGCCAAAAGGGAAGTGCTGCAAACGCCAAACAGAACCGATCGCGTCATATCTGCCGAGCTATGCGCGTGGCAGACATGACGCCAACTTGTCCCTCTTTCTAGAGTAAATGCATTTCCTGCGCAACCGCCTGGTGCTGCTGGGCCTGGTGCTGCTGGCCACCCTACTGCTGTACCTGCTGCTGCCGCCGTCCGTGCGCCAGGGCATGGAGGAGCCGTCCCGGGGCCTTCTGGCCACGTCCCACCCCCACCTTCCCAACATCAACGTGTCCGTTCGCACGGGACAGCTTCCCGGGGACCCGCCGCTCTTCTTCCGGGAGGCTCTGCCCGTCGACTCGGCCGGACGCCAGGTGCTGCCCAGGTGAGCGGAACTGGGACTGGGATCCCCGCCTGTGCCGCGTGTTGCAGGTTCATGCGAGCTCCGGTATCTTCGATGCAGGTTACAAGTGGTGCTTCTGCATGGCCAGGCCTTCACCTCTAAAACCTGGGAAGAGCTTGGCACCATGGCCCTCCTCGCAACCAGCGGATATCAGGCTTTAGCCTTGGACCTGCCAGGTACGGCTCGCTAGAACTTCATTTTACTTTTATGAGTAGGAGCCGAGTGTGAATGAAACCTAGAACCCAGCGTACATTTCTATACTTTTCATTTTATTGATTGTTCGATCGATTGTTGTGCAGTCAGGGCCAGCAAAGCCTCCTCTGCTGGCCTAACTGCTACCAAAAGCACTGACCTACATTTACAAATTCAATTCTAATATTTGTTTGTATTCATTTATTCCCAACAGTCCAGTAGTGTATGTGTGTGCTTTTTTTTGGTCCAGATTTTAGCTGTCGTGTTGCCGTGTGAATGACTCTACCCAGGGCCTTCGCAATCAGGAGTGCTGGTCCATGTTCTATACACACAATTAGCAATGGCCGTTTTTTTCCTTTAGCCAGTCAGACGTCGGATTGGCCTGTTGGGAGGGCCTAATGATACTGTGGTGACCGTAACTTGGCGCCATACCTGCCTGTGATGCTAACAGCATCTCACAGCTTCCCCTGAACCTCACTTGTAAACTATCGTCCACGGTCAAAAGAAGACATTTCGCGTGCTTGTTGTACCAAATGCTACGTGCGGAGTGGAACAAAACCCGTGGAGCGCACAAAAAACCCTTATCAACCACCTGAAACGTAGTAAAAAAAAGTACCAAAGGTTCGCCAGAGACCTGCGTGCTGTCACACCGGCTGCTCGGAGCGTGTGCCCGAATACAGTGCACCTTGCTGGGCCACTCCTGATGGCAGTGATGTGGTAGTAGTAGTGTCCTCATAGTTGATTAGGACTAATCAACAAATCCGAGAAACAAAGTTATCAGTATCGGTTTAGAAAAAAAGATATCGTGCATTCATTTTTTTTTTAACAATTCTGCCAAGCAAACTTGTGGCTAAGTCGCCACAAAAGACCCGGGTACCAAACGCGGCCCCTGTCCGTGATGCGATAGTGTAGCAAGTGTGCCCTCTAGTGGATACAAATCAGACAACATGATGACCTGTAAATGAAATTCCTTATTTCGCTTGCTTTTAATATCTTTTTTCCCAACAGGCTACGGTAATTCGCCCGACTCGGTGGCTCTGAAGAATGACCAGAACCGAGTGGACCTGCTGTCCAGGTTCATGGAGTCTTTGGGTGTGAGGTCAGCGGTGCTGGTGAGTCCTTCCATGAGTGGACACTACTCCATCCCTTTCCTCATGAAGCACAGCGCGCGGCTGCACGGCTTCATTCCCATCGCGCCCGTTGGTACGCGCGGTTACACGCCACAGCAGTACCAGAATGTTCAGGTGAGGAAAAATAACATGATTATTATTTAAAAAAAAAAAAAAAAAAGAAGCAGTGTCTGCCGTTGACTTGACAAACTCATTTATACTTTTTTGTTTCTAATCTTTAGTTTTGTATGACTGCTTCACATCTGTGTGGCATGGACTCAACCTTTTTTTTTTTTTTCACTGAATGGATCACTGATTGGATGCCACATTATTATTTTTTTAACACCCCCATTCAACCAATTGGCCAACTACGCAGCCTTAAAAGCGTGCATATCAAGAATGCTGGCTCTTGTTTGTTTTCTGAGAATCTACTGCACCTACTGGTACCTTGTTTGCCATGTAGCAATAAAAACGTGCTAGTAACAGTACTTCCTCTGGTTAGTCACATTGCACTGCTGCTGTTTGTCAATTTTGTATTACATTTAATTTATAAAACAAATCAATAAACATAATGTAAGGACCAAAAATGCAATTTCCCCCTAAAATATTAAAACTTGGCATTAAAAACTACAGTAAAAAAAAAAGATTTTAATTAAAAAAACAAAAACCTAAGGGTTTTTGACATGAAGTTGTATGACATCCCCATCATTGTTGTAGCACATCAACAGTGACTTACCCCCCAGTTCGGGTGGGGTTTTGGTGATGGATAACATAGATCCGGTTAGTTGCTGGGCTGCGCGAGTAAAGCAGTCTGCTGCTAAAAATAGTATGAATTGGAAAGTCCTACATTTTCAAGACAAACATGCTCCCCTGGAAAAAAATCACACCTCACCTTTGACTCTGCCTTACCTTTCCCCTCCGTCTTATTCATGTGCGCTGACGACTGTCCATCGGTGGCGACGCAAACATCTTCATCCGCGGTGGAACACGTACCCAAAGAAGATGGCAGCCGTGACGCACTTTCATCACGTACACAACAAAGCATTGGCCTTATTACGGTTAGGGTCACGTGGAAAACAAATCTTAGCAGAATAAAGTCACACAAATACCAGAACACCACAAATATTACCAACGTGAACTTGTATTTTTGTAAATTGAACAAGTATTGTTGATAATACTAATCAGAAGAAATCTGCCCTGTTATGAGAAATACATGCTTGTATGTGAACACAATTTGATTAGAATAGGTTTTGTAGTAAAGTTGTATTTGTACAAGAGCAACTCGTCATATGAGAAAATATGGACAGTGATGACAATAAAGTGGTGTTTTTACAGGGAAAAATGTAATATTAGTAAAAAAAACAACCTATACATTATGTCTCTACAATATGTGTGATATCAGCAAGCAACCTTTCACGTGTTTATATGTTGTAATTTTTTTGACGCTGCGCTACGGCTTCTTCTTTTGCAGACACCAACGCTGATCGTATTTGGGGCCCTGGACACTAATCTGGGCGCCCAGTCTCACAAGAACCTGGCCCAGCTCCCGCAGCACTCGGTGCTGAGGCTGGACGGCGCTCGCCACGCGTGCTACATGGACAAACCCGGAGCGTTTCACCAAGGACTCCTCGACTTCCTCGGCAAGCTGAAGTGAGCTGGACAGAAAGGATGGTGATCACCACCTGTGACCGGGAATACGACACCGGGAATACCCTCGTAGCGGTATTTATTCTTCTCACCTTACGGAATGTGCAAGACGCCCCACTTGTGCCGGTTCCTTCATGTCTCTCTCTGCATGCAAAAACAAATATTTTATTTTGGTGGGGTGAAACTTCTTTTGTAGCTGAAAGAAGCAAAGCTAAGTAACAGCAACATGGGAAGAAAGTAGAATATTATTTATCTGGTAATAAAGTAACCTGTAACAACTTTGCATTGGGTGTTTGAAGCTTGGGAAATCTGCCCGTCATCATCATGATGATGATGTTTCGTGATTTAACGAAGCTGACAACTTGACCATCCCGCTCGTGCGCGGCCCGAAGGCAGCGTTGTTGTGTAATTACCAGTGTTGTCACTCTGCTGCTGTCAGCAGACATTTTCCCAGGAAGCACCAGGGAAGACATTTTCCCAGGAAGCACCCTGAACACCAGGGAAGAGATTTTCCCAGGAAGCACCCTGAACAACAGGGAAGACATTTTCCCAGGTTGCATCCTGAACACCAGGAAAGACATTTTCCCAGGGAACACCAGGAAAGACATTTTCCCAGGGTGCACCAGGGAAGACATTTTACCAGGAAGCACCCTGGACACCAGGGAAGACATTTTCCCAGGGAAGACATTTTCCCAGGAAGCACCCTGAACACCAGGGAAGACATTTTCCCAGGGTGCACCCTGAACACCAGGAAAGACATTTTCCCAGGGTGCATCCTGAACACCAGGAAAGACATTTTCCCAGGGAACACCAGGAAAGTCATTTTCCCAGGGAACACCAGGAAAGACTTTTTCCCAGGAAGCACCCTGAACACCAGGGAAGACATTTTCCTAGGGAACACCAGGAAAGACTTTTTCCCAGGGAACACCAGGAAAGACTTTTTCCCAGGAAGCACCCTGAACACCAGGAAACAGCAACAGCAGGTAGTGTCCGCCCTGTGAATTGGATCAATTCAATATTTATGTATTTCATTTAATATGAGCTTTACAATTCTAATATCGTATTGTTCTTAAAACAAAATAAGCCAATTGGAGTTTATAAATCGACACTTTCCTTTTAGCCCGTTTCAAAATAATATGCAAAAGGAGCAAATATACTGTATATGTTGATTCGCGTACGATTTTGTTTGAAAGGAGCTTTCACATCCGGTCCACACGCGCTCCCGTTTACAGTGAGCAACAAGATGCACAATTTCAACTCAAATCAAATATTAGCTGGTTAGCCAACTAGTTAGCTAGCTGGTTAGCTACCTAGCAGCCGGGATTCGTCAGTAAAACGTGAGCTAGGTCACGTGACTTTCTCCTCACTGTCTACCGTATTGTTGTATTTCTGCTATTACCGTAAATGTGTTTTAAAGGGCCGACGTGGAACTTCCAAAATAAAAGGACTGACGTTACAACGCGTACGGCGCCAACATACGCACACCACTTACGGGCTTTATTTTGAAGGCGGCTTTTACCGTAACCTCCCGAGGGAGACACGTGACGCACATCAAAGGTGGGGTTATGTCTACCTGCGTCGCCGAGCCCGCTCGTCGGCGGCGGTGAAGACTGTCAGGCGGAACCCGCGGTGAGCGCTTGTTTGTTTCGACAGGAGAACGAAACAAACAAGCGAAGGAGCGCCGGGTCGTAGAACTCGACCCGCGTTATCCAGTCGTTGCCGAAGCTAGTCTGTCTGCTAGCATTAGCTTAGCACTGAACCTGCTAGTTCCACGCCAAGTGACCTCAACATGCTACCTGACAAGGACAGCTCCGGTGCTGGAGGGGCGCAAACGTCACCCCGAGGCGAGGACCCTTCCGTCAGCCTGTTTCGAGAGTACCTCCGCCTCAGGACGGTTCACCCGCAGCCCGACTATGGTGGGTTGAACACACACGCACACACGCACGCGCACACTTAATGTATGTATGTAACAACAAAGGAGTCTATTATCACACAATATCTTCTCATTTGGACACATGTAGCCGGAACCACGTCCGGAATTGAACTTTAGTCCTCATCAGACACGTCTGGAAATGAAATAAACTTTAGTCCTCATCAGACGCGCCTGGAAATGGACTTTAGTCCTCATCAGACGCGCCTGGAAATGAAATAAACTTTAGTCCTCATCAGACGCGCCTGGAAATGAAATAAACTTTAGTCCTCATCAGACGCGCCTGGAAATGAAATAAACTTTAGTCCTCATCAGACGCGCCTGGAAATGAAATAAACTTTAGTCCTCATCAGACGCGCCTGGAAATGAAATGGACTTTAGTCCTCATCAGACGCGTCTTGGAAGTGAACTTTATTTCTCGTCACACTGCACAGAAATGGAAGTCAAAATGGATACCAAATGAAGTCAATAAAAAATGGGTGACTCTTCAAATAACATGGTAGGAAAGAAACACAACACAGAATAACGGAAATGCATACGGAGGGAATCAAAGTACATATAACACGATCACACTCAATGGCTGGCAGAGAAAAACATGGCTGCTAGCTAAATACTTAGCTATAAAGTCACAAATATAACATTGTAACTCATACCTTATAAAGAAGTCACATGACAAAGTAGGGGTTTTGGTGAAGTTAACCCATAAACAAAAACATTCATTCATTCATTCATTTTCTATACCGCTTATCCTCATTAGGGTCACGGGGGTGCTGGAGCCTATCCCAGCTGACTTTGGGCGAGAGGCGGGGTACACCCTGGACTGGTCGCCAGTCAATCGCAGGGCACAAATAGACAAACAAACATTCACACTCACATTCATACCGATGGGCAATTTAGTGTCGCCAATTAACCTAACATGCATGTCTTTGGAATGTGGGAGGAAACCGGAGTAACCGGAGAAAACCCACACACGCACGGGGAGAACATGCAAACTCCACACAGAGATATAAACAAAAACATTTTATATATAAATGTTTTTACCCCCGTCTGTCACACACACTAGCTGTAAACAATTCTGTGCTATAGTTACCTTTGTGACTGTCACTGTTGTGGTTCAAAGTGTTACAATGCACTATTGTAGTTTCCATCAAGTTGGCCACAGAGTTCCCCTCACCGAAAAGTCAACTCAGCTTTTGGGTGAATGACAGTGAAGCTAAAATGCACTCTTACCTTTTACAGGTGAATGCTCATGTCCAGCTGAAACGTGCACTTTTTTGGGAATCCATCATCCACAGTCCTTGGTGGCTAATGAATGCAGGTAACGGGACACGACTCTACTGCCTAGAAAGGCAGCTATTAAAACTGCTCCAAAAAGCTCCAACAAGGTGCTTAATATGCAGGACACATGATGGAAGGGAGCCTTGTTGGTGCTCATTGGAGTTTTTTCAGAAGGCTTTATATGCCAAATAGATGTGTCCCATTAGGTGCATTCTTAGCTGCCTCCTCTTAGCGGTTTTTATATCTTAGCCCGACGTGTGTGTTTATGTCTCACATAAGGATTGTGGGTAACGAGCAAAATTCCAAAAAAGCACATTTTCTTTCATACTTTTTCATACGTAAAAATCAAAATTCATAACAGGTGAAATGAAGTTTAGAGTGCATTCATTTGCATTTTCATTTGGTTGAATCAATTGTAAACTATTTGAAAAAGACGTTGGCATCTTAGCTTTGCACTTTATTTGACAAAGCAAGGAGTTATTAGTGTAATGTTTAATCATTTATTCATATTAGTGTCAACAAAGAATGAGGAAGTAGCCCATAGGCCGCACGGTATTCAAGGAATACCATGATAGTCTCAGTACTGACCCAGCTATAATAGGACCCTGAATACATGATTCTGCGTCCATGCTTGCGCTTTGGTAAAAAAAACAAAACATCAAAAAGGTTATCTTGGCTTAAAATATGGCAATTCCAAACAAGCCGTCTGGCTGCTTGCATGCATTGTTTGTCGTCGGGCGGACTTTGAGTTCTTTGTGGTTACCTATAAACCATGCGGTGGAGGGTAAAAAGAAAGCTTTGTTGACCCTTTTCATGGCCCTTAAATATGGTTGAGTGGATGTCAGGGGGTGTGAAGCTAATGAATATTTTCCTGTGTTCCACCCCTCATTTACTTCAAGACGAGGCATCTGCAGTGATGCTTTCGGCATGGTGTCAGTCTCCTGGATGGATGAGAAGCAGACATAAATGCCTCAATGAATGGCGTGTAGAGACATGCACCGAGTATCGCAAGACTAGCAAGGGCTTGACAGTCCATCGCTTAAAAACACGAGAGCCTTGTCTGCCGGCCAAAGGATTGTCACGCATGCTGAGTTAGTTTAGCACGACTGAACACCACAATCCATTACTAGACTGCCAGGTCAGCTTGTGACAACTCAGATGTATAAAACACTCAAAGCCATCATGTAACGACTCGTTTTCAGATGCTGCTTTGAAATTCCTCGACAGAATTGCAGAGGAGCTCGCTCTGCCGTTGAAGAAGATTGAGGTATGTTTCTGTCCTGCTACCCAAAAATCCATGCACCAGCGTGATATATGTATCCGACCTGCTTTTGTTTTGTCGTGGCTGTCAGTGAAGGCATCGAGCATCCCAAAGACCCATAAATGGCCCATAAATGACGTCTGCCCACATGTTGCAAATAACAGGAACAATATTGTCGTATAGAGGTTTAGTTTGGTTAGTTTTTGCAGTAAGTCCTTCAAAACAGCAGATCACTCCTGTGGGGTTTCAGTTGGCTGTGTGTGACCTTCATGTGTAAAGCTCCACGAGATTGACTGCTGTGTGATTTGGCACTTTAGAAATACAATGAAACTGAAATTGAGTTAAAAATATTGTGGCGATCTTTGATTAGTGTTTGAACAATACATGCTTAACTGCACAGCAGCGCAGTTGTGTCACATAGAAGATCTTTGACTCGCAGATTTTCAGTAGGTCCTTAAAGGCATCAGAGCACTCCTGTCATGTATAAGGTCTTTGAATAACTGTTTTTGCAAGAGGTCTTTTAAAAATTGCTCTAATGTGAATAGTGTTTTTGCAATAGATCCTTAAATAGCAGTGCTCTTGTGTCATATAGAGGATCTTTGACTAGTATTTTTGCGGTAGGTCCAGCAAAGCACTCCCAACCAGCAGAAGGCACATTTAATTCAGGCCTACCAAGTGTGTGGATTAAATCAGATGCCGTGGAATGTGAGGATTAGGAATAACAACGTGGGTTGTAAATATTGCAATACCTGCTATAGAAAGTGAATGGAGTGAGGTTCCTCACCTCCGCATGAAGAAGCCTAGCTTCTAGCCTCAAGTTCTATTGCCTTCCTGATTGCCCTTTATGTTTGGCCTTGCTGTATTTCTGCTTTAGTTTAAAATATGGGTGCACAATAATGACAGGGCTGATGTAAGGGAATGATGACATACCGATAAATAGCTCGGATAACTGATCATTCACAAAAATGCTCAAATGAGGCGAGATTATTCGGAATGAGTAGGTGAGCAAATCAAGCGCTTCTTTTTTGTCCTGCCTATGATTACGGCCTATTGTAACTTTCCCTCAGCTTACTTGTAAACGAAGATTTCCTTTAAAAGGAAGGATGTTGTAGCAAATGCTTTGCGATGAGGAGAAAAACGTCTTTGAGCACACAAAAACCTTATCAGCCTCCGGAAATGCCAGCGCTGTGCAAAAGTTTTTCAGAAACCTCCGCGGCGTCACACTGACTGCTCGAGTGTGTGTCCGAATACAATGCACCGTGCTGGGCCACAGCAGGTGGCTCCTCCCGGTCTGTACTCTGCTTCTCTTGATAGTAGTGATGTGTCAGCAGTAATGTCGTGGTATTTCAACAGGTACACTTCCTCATTTCTTCCACTCCTCCTCACCTCCAGCTTTGCACAAACTGCGCGTGAATCTGTGTCATATAGGTCTTGAGAAGCAGAAAAGTATTGGTGTCAGTTTGATGAAAACTATATTGTACATCTCAAGTCTAAAACAAAACCGTTTAAAGAAATACAGAAGTCATGCTGTTGTTGTTCCTGCTGTTGTCAGATATGTCCCGGCCGTGTTGTGTCCATCATGACCTGGCAAGGGACAAACCCCGACTTGAAATCTGTTTTACTCAACTCCCACACAGATGTCGTTCCCGTTTTCCAGGTACGTGGGGTACACGTCGTCCCGTTTTAGAACAAGCCGGATGTGAATGATTGGTCCCGATCTCTCTCCCCCAGGAACACTGGAAATACGATGCCTTCAGTGCTGTCAAAGACGCGGAGGGCAACATTTATGGCCGTGGCTCACAGGACATGAAATGTGTGACAATACAGTGGGTATAAAGTGCCTTTATGACTCTTCTCACTGCGGGAAGCTCCTACCGTTAAAACATGTCACCTTTGGTACTCAGAGACACCTCGAAATCAACTCCCTTGATTGTAACACAATATGCAACTGTGTACAATTTCACACAGCAACCTCCAGCAATCACTACCTGTGACATGGTGCCAGTGTCTAATGCGGAAAAACTGTATCATCCATCTCGCAGATGTCCTCACGACACTCTTTCTTTCTTTAGGTACATCCAGGCTGTGAGACGACTTAAGGCCGAGGGGCGGAAAATGCTGCGCACGGTGCACCTAATGTTTGTTCCCGGTAAGTTTCCTCCATTGCTTCTTTCATTCCCCTCACCATCTGGTACCGATACTGACAATACCCTCAATGCCTCTATTCGGTTAACAAACAAACATCTCATGGGGTCGCTTCATAGAAAAACCGTGGCATGAACAGTTGTTACTGTAGGCCACGGGTGTCCAAACCTTCCATCCATCCAGGGCCGCACATTGAGAATTCAAAGGATGGAGGGCCCACTTTGTGGTTTACATTTTGTAAACATATATATTGTAGTGTTCAAAATAATAGCAGTCCAATGTGACTCACCAGATGAAGTACTGTTAGTAGTATATTTGTATAGCCACATGTCAAACAAGTTACCAGTAGGTGCAGTAGATTCTCAGAAAACAAACAAGACCCACGCTCTTAAGGCTGTGTAATTGGCCAATTAACCGAGAGGGGGGTGTTCAAAAAATAGCACTACTGTACATGGTGTGAAAAAGTGTTTTTACCCCTCCTAACTTGCCACAGTTAAGATCAGTGTTCTTGACTCCACCATACGATAGATCCTGGGCAAAAACAGGCTTCATGGCAGAGTTTCAAGACCGAAACCACTGCTGTAGAAAAATAACATTAAGGCTCGTGTGGCAGTGTGATGGTCTGGGGCCGTTCTGCCGCTTCAGGACCTGGAAGACTTGCTGTGGAAATGGAAGCATGAATTCTGCTGTCCCCAAGGTGAATGTCCCACCATCTGTTGGTGACCTCAAGCTGACAGCAACTTGGGTTGTGCAGCAGGTCAATGATCCAAAACACACCCGCAAGTCCACCTCTGAATAGCTGAAGACTTTGGAGTCTACTGAGATGCTGTGGCGTGACCTTCAACATGCTGGAAAAGCCTCCAGTGTGGCTGAATGACAACAATTCTGCTAAATTCCTCCACAGCGCTGTAAGAGATTCATTGCAAGTTATCAAAAGCGCGTGATTGCAGTTGTTGCTGCTAATTGTGGCCCAACCACTTGTTAGCTTTATCTAAAAATCCCCTTTTCACACATTTTTCTCCCTTCATCAAAAAAAAAGTTTTGTTTAAAAACTGCTTTTAGTGTTCAGCTGTGTTGTCATTGACTAATATTTACATTTCTTTGATGATCTGAAACATTTAAGTGTGGGAAAACATGCAAAAAAAATCAGGAAGGGTAAAAACGCTTATTCAAACAGCTGCGTACATAGTATAGAGTACATATGACTTCTCTCAATATTTAAACTATCTAAAATTAATACTGTTTTTACCATTTTATTGTTATTGTTTCATTATTTTTTTTAGAATGTGCCCAATAAAAAAACATCCTCGAGCTGCACTTTGGACATCCCTGCTGTAGGCAACCTCATGATGTGGTTTTTTGGATTTACGCCACCAGATGGCAGTAGCTGCATTTGACATACCATGAGTGGTCAGCAGGCAGCCGTTTTAAATCTACCTCTGCATGCTCTTTGAAATGTTGGTTGGCCTACCCAGATGTTAGTGTGAAAGTCATGCTTGCTATACTACCCTTTGGACTAATGGGCGCTGTTAGTGAATACCGCTATTACAACATTGGTTCTGTTGCTCATGTGTTGCGCAATATCCTTGTTAATAAATGACCCTGTGTTCAAAGAGAGCTATGTTTTCCTCTCCACTTTATAATAAACTCCACATCATGATTAAAGTTTAAAAATGAGGTTGTTATAAACCGTATCTACAATTATTGCCTCCTTCCAACTGGTGCACCGTCCGCTATGAGTAAACACCCCGCCCATACTTCAAAGCATTTACTCTACTTTCTGTTTGTTAGATGAAGAGGTTGGAGGTCATAACGGCATGGAGACGTTTGTGGAGCATCCAGAGTTCCAGAAATTAAACATTGGTTTCGCCTTGGATGAAGGTAAATGAATAACGAGTCAGGTCAACAACACAGACTTAGACTCATACATAAATAAGCTGCTCAGTTACCTATTTGGGGGGGGAAATAGGTCAATGTTTAATTTTGATTATAATAGGCAACACATGCCCCAATTTTTTAATAACGTCTTGTTAATGTAGCTGATAAAAGCAAGCACATTTCAATACATTTGAGTAAGTGGTGTAGTAATCATTAAACACCCCACTCTTAAAGCTTCTTCTTTAAAAAGTTTTTTTTTGTTTCAGTATGATATG
The DNA here is from genome assembly GCA_024372805.1 of Oostethus manadensis. Lineage (NCBI taxonomy): Eukaryota > Metazoa > Chordata > Actinopteri > Syngnathiformes > Syngnathidae > Oostethus > Oostethus manadensis. The sequence goes on along the minus strand of QODF01000045.1, from coordinate 1,885,955 downwards.
TAAGCCCATTCGACTCATTCTCCGGAATGTGGTTGGAATAGCAAACCTATAAATAAGAAGGAGGTATTTGAGCCAGATGCCCTTAAATGCGCTGGATCAGCTGGAAATGCATAGCACCGCGTAGCATTCTTTTCTTTTTTATTGTGAGAGTTCCTTTCGGTTTGGAGCTGCACAATAAACCATTTTCCCAAAAGGGAATAAAACCCCGTGACAAGAAAGTTCGAAGCACAATCAAAGCACTTTGTGATTGTGTGCCCTGTATGCTACGCATTTGTCTGTGGCAGATCTGATGTCACACGTCGGAAATTCTCGAGCGATCCCGATCATTCCGAGTTTGTCGGACGATACAAGTTTGTCTGCTAGGGTTTCTTTTCATCAAAATTGCTTATTAAAAAGACGATAAAGGGCTGTAAAACCAATTTCTAATTGTTTATTTCCATTAACACTCTCTTAAAATCTACATTGGATGCATTTGGAAAAAATCGTCTTTCTATGCCCTTTAAAACTTGCCCAGTGCAGAGGATGCTATGGACACACAATGAGGGGAAATAAGTGCTGATTTTGTAAGATATGAGAGAGAGAGAATACTTAAAAAAAAACATTAAATTAAGTTTATAAACTAATTTGCTGTGTCCTGATACAACTCTTTCTGATATTGCAGCCTTGAATATTGTCCGCGATGATATCAATGTGGTATCTGCACATTGCACACAAAACATAGTTTTAAGACTTGTTTAGTATTGTGGGATGTTAGAAAAGGCTTGACGAAGTGATATTGGTCACTTCCCCTTTTACTTGCTGATGCATGTGGTGTAGAGTTGAATCCACAACACTCAGAGTGCAGATGGATGTGCTCAATGAAGCATTTAAACCCGGCATTACTCACCACCGACAGGACCCGCCTCTTTCTGTTACAGCCAATGAGGGTTTGGCGTCCTGTGGGAGTTTCTTTTACACTTGGCAAATGTGTCAAACACTGGTGGATGTTTCAGGAAGCTGTGGTGTTGTGGAAATCCTCAATCAAATGTGAGATGAGGGCGGTCGTATTTAACTTCCTCGGTTCTGTGCCACCACAGGGAACTTGTGCATGACAATTTTGTACTGAGCTGCGACGTCTTTTCAGACTTTAAAGAAAAACAGCCACATGTGGTTGTTGTGACTATCGGAGACTTTAGATGCAGAACCATATAATCCGATACCATAAAGAGTCTTTTTAAAGACCAACTAGTGAGTTCTGTATACTAATGCTATAGTGATATCTAATACTATACTACTAATACAAATTGGCAACAGTGGTCCCTCTTACTACATTTTCTTATATTCTGGCAGACCTGGTGTGATGCCATCGGCAGTACAGAGTTGAAACGACGAGCTACGTCGACAGACGGTCCCATTATAATGGGTTTATGGTAGCACCACTTGTATGTGTGGCTGTCTAGACGTATTTGTGAATGTAAGACTGAATGAATGTATTGAAAACCCTGCACAGTGAGAACATCGCAACCTTGCATTATCATGTAATTCATTTCATGGTGGAATACAGCCTGTTATAGTAAAAGCTAATATGCACATACGTATTTATTCTTGGCTTAAAATAAGCATTTTCAAATATATATGTATGTGTATATGTGTATATGCATGTGTATATATATACATATACATACATATATCATACATATATATATATATATACATATACATACATATAGCATACATATATATATATATATATATATATATATATACACCCACACAAAGTATATAATGCTCAAAAAAATTAGAGGAAGATTTTAAAAACACATCAGATCTAAACGGGGCGATAATGATCTTTCCTGATAAGAAGTAAGTGATGTATTAGTAACATGATTTGATAGAAATGAAAATGATCACCCTATAGAGGGGGGAAATCAAAAACAGCCCAAAGTGAAAAAATGATGCAGCAGACTGGTCCATTTTGCCAAAATGTCATTGTAGCAACTCCAAATGATTGTCAGTAGTTTGTGTGGCCCCCACGTGCTTGTACGCATGCCTGACAACGTCGGGGCATGCCCCTAATGAGACCACGGGTGGTGTCCTGGGGGATCTCCTCCCAGATCTGATACAGGGCATCACTGAGATCCTGGACAGTCTGAGGAACAACCTGGCGGCGCCGGATGGACCTAAACATAATGTCCCAGAGGTGTTCTATTGGGTTTAGGTCAGGTGAACGTGGGGGCCAGTCAATGGTATAAATTCCTTCATCCTCCAGGAACTGCCTGCATACTCTAGCCACATGAGGTCGGGCATTGTCAAGAACCAGGAGGAACCCAGGTCCCACTGCACCAGCGTAGGTTCTGACAATGGGTACAAGGATTTCATCCTGAAACCCAATAGCAGTCACGGTTCCATTATCTAACCTGTAGAGGTCTGTGCGTCCTTCCAGGAATATGCCTCCCCAGACCATCACTGACCCACCACCAAACCGGGCATGCTGATTGGTGTTGCAGGCACCAAAACGTTCTCCACAGTATCTCCAGACCCTTTCACATCTGTTGCATGTGCTCAGGTTAAACTTGCTCTCATCGGTGAAGAGCACAGGGCCCCAGTGGCGTAGTTGCCAATTCTGGTGGCCGATGGCAAATGCCAATCGTGCTCTACGGTGCTGGGCAGTGAGCTCAGGGCCCACTACAGGACGTCGGACACCTCAGGCCACCCTCATGGAGCCTGTTTCTGATTGTTTGGTCAGAAACATTCACACCAGTGGCCTGCTGGAGGTCATTTTGTAGGGCTCTGGCAGTGTTCCTCCTGTTCCTCCTTGCACAGAGGAGCAGATACCGATCCTGCTGAGGGTTTAAGGACCTTTTACAGCCCTGTCCTGCTCTCCTAGAGTAACTACCTGTCTCCTGGAATCTCCTCTATGCTCTTGAGACTGTGCTGGGAGACACAGCAAACCTTCTTGCAACGGTACCTATTGATGTGCCATCCTGGAGGAGTTGGACTACTTGTGCAACCTTTGTTGCGTCCAGGTAGCGCACCATGCTATCAACAGAGATGTTGATCCAAACCAAATGAAAAACTACAGCAGCAAAAAGTCAGTCAGTAAAAAATCAGCCAAAAGAGATGAGGAATCAGTGGCCTCAACCTGGGAAAGCATTCCTGTTTTGGGGTCTGTCTCATTGTTGCCCCTCTGATGCTCCTGTTGTTGATTTCATGAACAACAAAGCAGCTGAAACTGATGAACAACCCCCTCTGCTACTTAAATGCCTAGATCAATATCTCAGAAGTTTGACTGATAGCTTACTATCCTTACTATCTGATTGAAAACACACATACACAGTGGTATGAAAATGTTTGGGCACCCCTGATGATTTTCAAGATGTTCCTTTATGAATGAGTAGTTGTTTGGATCAGCAATTTCAGGTAAATATATCATATAGCAGACAAACAAGGTCATATTTGAGAAGTGAAATTAAGTTGTTAGGATTTACAAAAAGTGTGCAATATTTATTTCAAGAAAATTAGTCAGGTGTATACATTTGGGCACTCTTGTTGTTTTATTGATTTGAATACCTTTAGTACTAATTATTGAAACACAAAATTTGTTTGGTAAGCTCTGTGACCCTTGACCTACATAACCAGGTCATGGCAGTAATGAGAAAGGGTATTTGAGGTGGCCAATTGCGAGGTCTCCTCTTTGCATCTTCTCTAAAGTGTGCCAACACGGGAGCCTCAAAACAACTGTCAAATGACCTGAAATCAAAGATTGTTCAACAGCATAGTTTGGGGGAAGGATACAAAAAGCTAGCTCAGAAATTCTAGCTGTCAGAAGGACACAGTTCTGGTTAAGGTCTACAGTGGCAGGCCAAGAAAAATCTCAGTCAAGCAGAGGCGAAGGATGGTGAGAACAGTCAAACTCAACCCACAGACTTGCTGCGGATGGTGTCACTGTGCGTCGGTCAACAATTCAGCACACTTTGCACAAGGGGATGCTGTATGAGGAGGAAGACGCTTCTGCGCACATGCCTCAAACGGAGTGGCTAGAGGTATGCTTTTGGTTTCCCTTTGGAACAAGGTGCTGTGGACTGATGAAAGTGAAATAGTTATTTGGATGTAAGAAGGGGTGGTGCATGGCGGATGAAGAACACAGCATTCCAAGAAAAGCACAACGCTATCTACAGTAAAATGTGGTGGTGGCTGTGGGGCTGTGGTACCAGTACTGGTAATCTTGTTCAAATTGAAGGTGGCATGGATTCCAGTCAGTATCAGCAGATTCTTGCCAACAATGTTCAAGGATCAGTGACAAAGTTAAATTTGCACCGGGGCTGGATAATTCAAGAAGACGACAACCCTAAACACTGCCCAAATTCTGCAAAAGGAGGATCTACTATAAATATTGATGTCACTTTTTTGTTGGGGTGTCCAAATGCACTTGCCTAATTTTGTTTAAATAATAATTGCCCACTTTCTGTAAATCCTAACAACTTCCCAAATACGACTGTGTTTGTCTGCTATATGATATATTTACCTGAAATTGCTGATCCAAACAAGTAATCATTTATAAAGGAACATCTTGAAAAGGGACCGGGGGTGCCCAAATGTTTTCATACCACTGTGTATATGTGTGTGTGTGTGTATATATATATATATAGATATAGATATAGATATACAGTACTGTAGATATAGATAGATTGATAGGGTCGCTGGAGTTTAGGACTTCCATCAACCGCATTACTTTAGGCGCTGCACCGATCTGTCTGTCAACCTCACGATCCAACCTTCCCTCACTCGGGAACAAGCCCCCGAGATACTTTCTTAGGTACCCTATCCAGAAAACAACAACAACAAACACAACTAAGAATGTTTAAAACATGCATTTAGAAGATTGAGGTTTTCTATGCCATTACTACAAAAATAGTGTACTTATTAACATTGAATCTGAATGTATAACTTTTTATGTACCATTGTCTATTTTTTCTGTGTAGGACTGGCCAACCCCAGTGATGCCTTCACTGTCTTCTACGGAGAAAGAAATCCCTGGTGTGAGTAAGAACAGGCACTCCAAGATGAGGCACTCCAAGGCGATGGCACTGATGGTGAATCTTTGCAGGGATTACCATCCACTGTCCCGGCAGTCCCGGGCACGGCTCCAGGTTTGTGGAGAACACGGCCGCCGAGAAGTTGGTGAGTTTTCCCTTACGTTTTGGTGGTGGCCTTTACGTGAAGATCCGAGCGCAACGCCGGCTCTTTGTTTCTCTCGCAGCGCCACGTCATCAACTCTTTCCTGAGTTTCAGAGAGAAGGAGAAACACAGGTGAGGCTGAAGCAATGTCTGCTAATAAATAGGCTGCCTGCTGCAGAGCTTTCAAAGCTAACAATATGTCAAAAAACACTCCACGTGTAGTTTAGGTTCACGTGTGTGTCAATTCCAGGCTAAATACCAGCCAGTGTTTCACACTGGGTGATGTCACCACAGTAAATATGACCATGGTCAAAGGGGGTGTGGCCTACAATGTCATCCCGGCTGAAATGGACGTCAGCTTTGACTTGAGGATCCCTCCAACCGTAAATCTGCAGGTGCGTGCGTGTCACATGAACTCATGTCAATCAAGGTCTGGGATGATAATAAATAAATGAATGAATATTCCATGTGCATGCGTGTCTCTCGCCTCCAAACAGGCAGGAAGAGGGTTCACTCGCACTGGCACATTTGTTACGTAGAAGAACGGCATGAACGGAGTGAGCCCTTTTGTCAGTCACACAGTCTTTGTCTCGGTGGGTGGAGACGGGGCTGCTAGCATGCACACAGAGTGTTACCTAGTAGAAATGATATTAGTGGATTGCAATACTATATTCATTCTTTTAATTAAAAGTAACGTTAGCATTTTGTTTGCTTCTGCCGTGTTAGCTAATGCACACTTTCTTGGTATCTCATCAGGAGTTTGAGAAGCTGATTCAGCGGTTGTGTAAGGAAGCGGGCGAGGATGTCACGTACGACTTTGCTCAGGTCAGTACTCCACTCCCGCTCGGGTGCGTCACATCTGCCGTTTGCTCAGGACTTCAATGGGATGTTTTTGTGCAGAAACACATGAACCAAAACATGACCTCCACAAAGGAGAGCGACCCCTGGTGGAGCGCTTTCAGCGGTGCCTGCAGGGAAATGTGAGTTTCCTGCACACACACACACACACACACACACACACACACACGCACGCACACACACACACACGCACACACACAATCCAACCAGCAGGCATCCGATTAGGATGTAGAGTAACTCATCAGCACCTCTAAAGGTAATGAGGTTTTTACTTTTGAGACCTTTTGCTTAATCGTAAATCTTGGAGAGGCACACATTCATCCTGATTTGTCTGGATTAGCTGACACTGACAGTTGATTTTCAGAGTTGGGTTTTGACATGCCGTGATATTTGCATAGCTGTATGAAGGGCATTTGATTGCATACTGTTGGTAATTCAATGGTGTTCTGCCCCTTCTCCAAACTTTCCATCAAAGGGCCACATAGGGAAAAATGAAACGTTTGTAAAGCAGCACAGGTAGATGTGCTAACAAGTTCTATATGTTTCATCTCCGCTTTGTCATTTAGGTGGAAAAAACTATTTTTAATACCAACTTCACTCTCTGCTTTTTCCATTTTTTTACCCAAACTTTTTCAGAAATGATCTTTTGCATTTTTATTTGTCTTATTCTTGTAAAATATTTTCCATTGCTGCTATTTTTTGTTTTTCTTGTCATTATGACTTAATTGTTTATAAAAAATACAACTTTATTTTGTTTGTTTCTCATAATATTACAACTTTTAAGAAATATAATTTAATATTTAAACTTTTTGGTACTAAAAATTATTTTCCATCCACCCATTTTCTATACCGCTTATCCTCCTTAGGGTTGTGGGTATGCTGGAGCCTATCCCAGCTGGCTTTGGGAAGAAGGCAGGGTATACCCTGGACTGGTTGCCAGTCGCCTCATAATATCTAATTTATTCTTGTATAATTGTGACTTTTTTTTTCTTAATATTTAGTTTTTATTCTCATTTCTGTCTTTATTCTCACATCAGCTTTTCCCACATTTTCCAACAATTTCAACTTTCTTGTAAATTTTCTTTTCGTACTTCTTCTTCTTTTCCTTTGGGTTTATCCCTTCAGGGGTCGCCACAGCGAATCAATTGCCTCCATCTAACTCTGTCTTCTGTATCCTCTTCTCTTGCGCCAACTACCTTCATGTCCTCTTTCACTAATTATGATAATATTTTGCATGAATCTCATAATATTATCACTTTTTCCCTTAACTAATTTTCCAATAATGACAACTTTATTTTGTGTTTTGATATCCATAATAGTTAGACTTAATTCTTGCAAAAATTTGTATTTATTATTATAAATTAGTAATTAATAATTAGCTAAAATTTGTTCAATTTCTGCTGTTTTTTTCAATTTCCTAACAATTTCAATTGCCATAATTCTGGCTTCATTCCCATAATATTTTGACTCTATTTTTGTAAAATGACATCAGTTTTTTACATCAGTATGTATCGATGTAGATATATATGTACAGTATATATGAGAAAAAAAATTGTATTCTAATGAGAGTCTCTATTTGACATTTTAGTGGGGAAAAAACGAAATGTCAGTTTAGTATTTTTATCCTTTTTTCCACGTGAAACAAAAGAAAATAAAGGAAAATTGGGTTGGGAGAAAAGTTATAATATGGGAATAAGCAACATAATCATGTCAAAAGGTGTTTTTAGAAAGTCACAGAGGTGTAATTATGAAAATATTGCATTTATTAACATTGACTCGTGTATCGCATGAATTCATGTATCGGGTCGGCTCTGAAACCAATTAACTGCCATAAATGAGGGACGTCCGTACCGGGTTTTTTCACCTAGTGTGCATCGCAAAGCAGAGATGCAGTTTTTCTTGAAACACAGTAACTTTGTGGCCCTTGCGTCCTTTCATTTTTCACTCTGTGGCAGTTGGGACAGCCCAGCATTAAGCCTTTTTGCTTTAGCTGTGTTTCTTTTTTGACTGCAGTGTGCCACGGGACCATGCAAAAAAGAAAAGCTGAGGTGCTGATACATTGGGAAGGCCAAGGTTTACCACGGAGGGTGGCGGGACGCCACAAACATCTTCTCTGCCTTCTTTTTTTTTATTCCCTTTTACGCAACTACAAAGTAAAAACTTTGACTTTTCAGATTGTTAACCAGCGGAAGAGGGAGGCGCGCGTTGCCATACGTTCAAAGGCTGTTTCCAGTTGTGTCCACTTGAGTGAGCCAGTCTGGTTGGGGTGTTGGCTGACCCGCTTTTGCGAGTGTCATTAGAGCTATGATAGGGTGCAGTGGAAACGCCACTCCTTTGCTAGCATTCCTAGCCTCTTCTGTTTTTCACACTCATACTGGTCATACTTGATCTACTTCTTCAAATGTAGGTGCAAGTGCATCTACTTTGTGCACACCTGGAGGTATGAAGCAGTGGAAGAGATGAGGATTTATTGATTAGTCCTAATCAAATATCATGACATCACTACTATCAGGGCGAACCAGAGCCCAGATACCTGCTGTGGCCCAGCAAGGTGCACTGTATTCCGGCGCACGCTCCGAGCAGCCGGTGTGACGCCACGGAGGTCTCTGGTGAACATTTTGCACTTTTCAAACACTGCGGTGCTGTGCTGGCGTTTCAGGTGGCTGATACGGGTTTTTGTGTGCTTCATGGGGTTTTTCCCCTCATCACGGAACATTAGAAATCCATGTATGCAATTTCTGCCGCCGCTTATCCTCTCTAGGTTTGCAGGGGTGTGCTGGAGCCTATCCCAGCTGACTCTGGGCGAGAGCCAGGGTAGACCCTGGACGGGTGGCAAGGCACATATAGACAAACAAGCATTCAATGACACATTGACACCATTTAGAGTTGCCAGTGAAGCTCACACGCATGTGGGAAGTACCCACACACACACATGCACGCACCCACGAGGAGAACTCTGCACAGAGATGCCCAACAAAGATTCCAAACCAGATCTTCTTCCAGATACAGGTGAAATGTGAACGTTTGTTTCCAAGTGAGCTCAGGGAAGTTACAGCGTCACAGGCAGGGGGGAAAGGGAGCGCTTGATTTGCTCACCTGCACAGTAATGTGGCCTCATCGACATGTTTGTGTAATGTTACGGCGTATGCGTGTGGTAGCCATAGTGGTTATACAGGTTAGGCTTTAGTTGCTGACATATGATGGAAATGCGTGTTGCAGGGACATGAGGCTGGAGAAGGAGATCTTTCCGGCCGCGACAGACAGCCGTTTCATTCGAGCTGTGAGTATTTCTCACTTTCTGTCTTAGACTTTTGATCTTCCGCTTCTTTTTGCTTTTCCGTAGGTGGGTATCCCAGCCATCGGTTTCTCCCCGATGAACCGGACACCGATCCTGCTGCACGACCACAACGAGTATCTAAACGAGCGCGTCTTCCTGGGAGGCATCGACGTGTACGCGAAGCTCATCCCGGCTCTGGCCGACGTGGCCGCCTCTCCGCAGGAGGCCTAAGCGCTCGTTGGTCCTGAAGTACCAAAGAGGAACGTAGCGTATGTATGGAGCCTTCCAAAGTGATTGTGTTCGTAATTCTCAGGTCGTAGAAGTGGAAGCTGAAGCACCTCACTTTCGAAACTATCACTGGAGAGTGTGTGTGTGTGTGTGTGTGTGTGTGTTTATAGTCTTAAAAGGCGCTGATCCATTTCTGCCATCACATATGAAAACTTCTTCTCCCAGTTTTATTTAACAAACAGCAATGTAATAAATCTATTTGCTTACGACTGTCCTGGTCACGTTTCATCTCCTGGCCTTGCGGGACATTTTTTGCAAACGTCACTTCTCTGTCGACTGCTCTCATCCCGGGACGTTTAGGTGGGACCCACTTTTACTCGGGTGGAAACATTTGTCATCAACACATGCGTGCCCTTCAACACGTGCCAAATATTCTAAAAAATTATAGTATATTAAACATTATTTTGTAATGTATAATAATCATGTGAAAATATCATGAAATAAATATATGAACGTATTTCATCTCACTTAAAGTCTGACCTTTTTTTTTGAAATGCAAATATTTAAAGTAAAAAAATACTACATTACAAAATCATATTCAAGTTATTTACTTTCCCAGTAAAGTATTTGTTCATTTTGAAATGCAAAAATTTTTAATGTTAATTTCTGATCCTCTGAAATATATTTTTTCTTATAAAATGTTTTACTATAATCTGCAGTTGCCTGCCAACCAGTCCAGGGTGTACCCCGCCTCCCCGACCAGGGAGGATGAGCAGCATGGAAGATGGATTTGGATTGACATACGTTATGAAATTCATTCATTCAAATCCTCGGAAGTAAATATTTTTTGTATAAAGAGTTGTGTAAATGTATAGAATTAGTTTATTTTGAAATGCATATATTTAATATTTCATGTTATTGTTCATTCAATTTGTATTATTGAGTTTGAATATTATATTAATTAGCACAAATCTACATTTTTCTGAGACTTCAGTTCACAGCAGCTGAAGCCTGTTGATGTGCACTGGGTTGTGGGCGTGGCTTATTTGGAGGTCAG